>CM076573.1:487152100-487229141 GCA_034641835.2 Pinus albicaulis
CGTAGCAGAAGGCACCTCCTGGGATTTTAAAAAGGCCCTTTCCTCCGTGAACTTCACATCTCTTCGTACTACAATCTTCCTGCTCTAAATAATGTATATACGGTAAGCCTTTGCATTCTCTTTATATCACACAAGATATCCCTTTTCTACAATCTTATCTAGTTTCTTCCTATTCTCTTCAGGCACATGACAATATGTCGCACTGCCAAAGATCCTAAAGTGGCTCACTTCAGGCTTGCTGCCAGTGAAGACACTTTCTGGAGTGATTTTACCCAATGCATTATGAGGAATCTTGTTCTATACGTAGACAACTGTATTACAAGCTTAAGCCCACATAAATTTTGGCATGTCTTGATCATACAACATTTCCCTTGTGGCCTCAAGAATAGTTCTATTCTTTTTCTCTGCAATTACATTCTACTCTGGATTATACAGAGCAGTCCACTCTCTTCTGATGCCTTACCTTGTGCAGAACTCTCTGAAGTATTTATCAGTGTATTCTCCACCATTGTCTGATCGCAGTGTCTTGATCCGCTTTCCTATCATATTCTCCACCAGAGCTTTAAACTCCTTGAATCGACCAAAGACTTCGTCCTTGGTCTTCAGAAAGTAGATCTAGGTCTTCCTGGAATGATCATCAATAAATATGACGAAATATTCGGAACCACTAAGAGCTCTAGTGGACATTGGTCCACAGATATCTGAGTGTATTAAGCCCAACACACTCTTAGCCCTATTGCTACTTCTATGGTACGCTGCCTTGGCATACTTTCCCAATACGCACCCTCTGCAGACATCGTCTCGCTTGGTGCTCTGTGCTGGAACTCCCATGATAGCCTTCTTGAGAATTATTAACTCTCAATTATGCAATTTCCCCATTCTCCTATGCCATAGCTCATTCAATTCCTTCTCATCGGTGATGCCTATCAGTGCCATTGGGGATTCGAGTTGTAACTTGTAGAGTTTATTGCTCATAACTCTGATTTGTGCCTTCTTCTTCCAGCTTGGGTGTTTGATGTATACTCTATTGCCAAGGAAGTAAACTTCAAATCCTTTGTTTTGAAGTTGCGACACAGAGAGTAAGTCCATCCGCAAATCAGGGACATGCAACACATTGGTGGCCCAAAGCTTATTACTGGTTTCCGTTTGAAATACTATGGTACCTCTTCCAATAGGGGTACATTTCACCTAATTTCCCATGGTGATTTTAAAGTTCATCTGCTCTTCTTGGTAGTTTGAGAAAAATTCTCGCACTCTCGTCATATGAGCAAAAGCCCCACTATCAATATACTAGATCTTAGGAGAAGTGGAGCTTGACACACAAGCAAATTCTTCTTCCAATCGGGATGCCAGAACAGAAACGTCGTGATCCATCTGTTCTTTCATGCTTTCCTTATTCTATGGAGAACTGTGTGAACCCTTCCAATTTTCTATTGCAGCAACATCTGATCTATGTTCTATTTCATGTTCTCTGCTCCTGTTGCTCATCTTTTCTCTATTACTGTGTGAAAATTTCAATCAAGAAAATATTTCTGCAAAGATAGATTGATTTCTCCTACTTATTATTTCTAATAAGTTATTTATAGAATTCTTCCAGTAAATTTTGAAATAAATACTACTGAAACATTCACTTAAGTATATACAGAGAAAGGAATAGTAATAATTACAATCATAATAATCAATCACATATACATACTTATTTTTGGACAATTGTCACTAGAAAAACCAAATGCGGGAAAACCGGTGCAACAGATGAGGGTTTATATATTATTCTTCCGCAATGAAATTATTTACAAGGAAAATACTGAAAGACTCTTAAGAAATCACCTGAGATAAATTCTCCAGAACCCTCTGGATAATTTCTAACACCCGAAAGACCCACCGCTTCCCTCTGCGTCCCTCTGTGTGTCTTTCTGCACAGTGTCTGCGTCAAACTGCGTCGCTCTATGTGGGATCTCTATGCTACTGCTATGCACTGTCTTCTCTGCCCTTCTGCGTCCTTCTCTCCTTGACCCTTGTCATTGTAGACTCCCTCTCCTTCTGCCCTATAACTCTCCCTCTGAAATCGAATTCTATTCCTTCATAATCGAATTCCTTTGGGGTACTGAGTGCATGCCTAGCTTACTTTCCAAATGACCCTCAAGCCTTCTTTTATAATCTTTTCATCGATGAATCAACAACCTGGATTAGAAGTCTAATCAATGGCCAAGATTAAAACTTGACTTGATCTTCGTTCTCTAGAAGATTCACACTTTGTTTTATTAATACCCATTAATTATTTAATTTCCCTAAGTTTAGACTTAGGGTCTCCATTAAAATAATTAATTATTTTAATAAAACATAAACCGAGTGGAATTTCCACAAACAATTTCTGGGTTCTTTGGATAACTGATGTCCAAGCCTCCTTACAAATTTTTAGACTTGGAACACTTTTCGATACTACAAAAATCAAAACAGATTGGCTCGGAATAATGTGTCCGAAGAATATCACGTCTTTGTCTAGAGTATCCTAGGCAGAGAGAATTTGTTGCACTAGGAAGGAATGTGGGAAGCTCTTCAACAGGAAGAGATGAGGAGATAATTACTCAATTGCAAGCTTCATGGTAGCAGCAGCAGCGGGATGAAGCCCAAAGAGGAGGATGAGAATGCATCCCTTGCATCAAGGGGGTAGCAGGAGCAGCGCAGGCGGAAGAATGACGTCTCAAAGATTAAATGCTTCCAGTGTGGCGAGATGGGACATTACGCTACACAATATGCTCTCAAGAAGAAGGACAAAGATGAGAAGCATGATCTGTAGGTTGCAATTGCGACGATCGAGGAGGAGGAGTTCACAATGATTACCCACATATCTCCAGGGGAGAATTGGGGTGATCTACAACTGTAGTTCAGCAAAGCTGTAGTTGGCCAGGATCCTTGAGGAGTCAACCTCTCTGATCATCTCCTTGCTATGGGAGCTCAAATCCGAAGTATCAGGATGGACAAGTATCATTTGGTGCATAGGAGTGAAAAATTGACATCGCAGTGGCTAGTGAGCGCCAGAGTCTGAGCAACGCAGAGCAGAGTTGGCAGTAGTGCAGGAAGGCACAGTGCAAAGTCAGCAGTAGAGCAGAGGCTTCAGAGGGTCCGCGCAAATAGTAGCAACATTCATATCTTCAGTACCATATGCATCATACTGGACACTTAGTTCAATACTTGGATGTTTTTCTGTTTCAATAAGAAGCAGAGTTGCAGTGGAGTAGCAGTTGGCAGCAACATGCAAGGTCAGCAACAGCATAGATGCAGCAGCATAGTGTTGGTGGGCAGTTCTGTAATACATCAAGAACGCAGAGGGAGGTGTTACAGAGGCAGAGTGATACTTCAACGGGATGTAGCGGCTAGAGCGCATTCATCACTAAGAGGAAGTGTTGATTTATGGTAGCATTGGATGTGCTCTAAGTCTCAATTTTTACAGGTAGGATTAGGCACATGTATTCCAAAGAACCCAGAAAGCAGTTTGGGAAATTCCACCCGGAGTGCATTTTATTAAAATAATTAATTATTGTTAATGGGACCCTAAGTTTAAACTTAGGAAATTAAAATAATTAAAGGGTATTTTTTTCCACAGAAAAAATCGAACCTTCTATTTAAAAAGAGGGTTACATAGCATATGCCTTGCATTCCTTTCCCTTTTCCAGGGAAATAACAACTACGCTGCTTTGTGATTTTCCAGAAATGAACCACCCAACAGCTCTGTCCAAAAAAGACTGATAACCACAAAGGATAAACCAAAAAAACTGGAGTAAGCAACCCCCGGCTTCCATTAAGGAAAAACACCGAAACAGGATTGCTCACGTCCACAAAATGTCCACAAACCAGCTAGTAAGAACTGTGCTGGCTGAAAGTGTTGTTTTAAAATAAAAAGACAACAAAACAGGCCTCCAACAAAGGGGAAAACAGCCCTGAAAGTTTTACAGTTTTGCCTTCAAAAGATTTTTCACAAGTTGCTTTTTTTGTTTTTTTATAAACATATACAGAACGGACATTAAACTGGAAAGTATGAACATTTAAAAAAAACAGAAATGTGGAACCGAGCTGTTGACAGCTCACAAAATAGTCAAAAAACAGGGGGAGGGAGTCCCCTTGTTCTTCCTTCAGCTACTTCCTCTACGGACCATTGGTCCAAAACCTGCTCAATGCCTTTTTTAGAAAGGCTGTCTGCTTCTGCATTTCTTTCCCTGTAGATGTGAGATATAGTTAGGACAGAAAATATACTTTTAAGACGAATAATTTCAGACAGCAAAGGAAGTAAAAGAAAGTTCCTGCAATGATGTGATCCATTTGCCCATTTGATTGTGTTCAGAGAATCCCCAAAGATATGTACCTCCCTTACATTGCGCTGCAGTAACCAGCACAGCAGTAGATGTAGTGTTTTGAGCTCAGCATAGTTATTTGACCCAGTACCCAGCCCAACAGAGGCTTTGAGCTTAAGTCCTGTGGGGTAAAAAATCACCAAACCTGCTCCACAGTTGTTGTTTACGTCTGAGGCTCCATCGAAATAAGCCCACGGAATAGACCCTTTTATTTCTTCTACCTGCACCGGTCTTTCCCTTTTAGTATTTGAAGGCTGAGGGATGCTTTCAAAGATGGCTACTCCTTCAACTGCTAGTCTGTCAATAGGGAAGAGAGAGTCTTTGAAAATTTGGTTGTTCCTGGCAAGCCATACTCCCCATACTACCAGCAGAGGCAGCATTTTGACTTTGTCATTTGGGGCCTGCTGCCACCAATTGTTCCAGGCTTCGGCTATGTCCTCCCCTCCCCAACAGAGGGGGACCTTTGAGAGTCTTAACATTTCATTCCAGAGACTTTTGGAGAAAGGATAGGCAAGGAACAGATGCTGGGAAGTTTCCTCACACTCCTTACAGAGGGAGCACCAGCCAGGGCCAATCTTCCCCCTTTTTTGGAGTTCATCCCATGTAGGTACTTTCCTTTGTAGAACACACCAGAAAAACAGCCTGGTCTTTGCTGGCCCTTTCAGCTTCCACAAAGACTTAGCCCACCAGTTTGGTTCCCCCCACCCCTTTTGTAACATAAGCCAGTCATATCCCATCTTAGGGGAGTAGAAACCTGTCTGGGCATACACCCACCGCAATTCATCTGTCTCATTTGTAATACGGATGTGGGATTGCAACAGTCCTGTGCGAAAAGTCCCCCACTCCTCATGCCACCTCTCTTCTAGTGCCAAATCAGTCGCTGTGAGCCACTCCTGTCTCCAGATAGAAGAATTTTCGCTGTCAGCAATTTGGCTGAGAGAGAAGAAGCCTCTGGAATTTAAATGATCAAGCAGGTCTCTTGAGAGAGCGAAAGAGTCCGTGCAGCCCACCCACGGGTCCCTTCCTAGCCTTATAGAAGCCCCATCTCCTACTCTCCAAGCCAATCCTTTTTCGATAATCTGGACTGCTGCCACCAGAGCTTTCCATACCACCGAGGAATTCCTTGTGGATTTTGAGGGCTGTCTTATCCACTCAAGGGGCGAAACTGGGTCAATATACTTCCTCCTAGTCACGGCAGTCCATAAGTTATCATAAACAATCAGCCTCCACGCAAGTTTAGCTGCTAAAGACTGTGCGAAAGGGAACAAATCTTTAATCCCCCACCCTCCCCATTTTTTCGGGCGAGCAATTTTCTCCCAAGCAACCCAAGGAGCTACATAATCCTTCTTCTGTCCAGCCCATAAAAATCTGCTGCAAATTTTCTTTATTTTCAACAGGATACATTTAGGCACCCAAATGAGGCTAGCCCAGTACACTGGGATGGCTAAGATCACAGATTTTATCAGCACAAGCCTGCCTGCCCTTGACAACCATTTAAAACTCCAGTTATTTATTCTGTCCTCAATTTTCGCCAGAAGCCAATTCCAGTCTTGAACCCTGTAGGAGTCAGGTTTCAGCTTAAAACCAAGGTACTTGAACAGATCCGAAAGAGACTTTAGATCAAAAGAGAGAATCTCCTTTACTCTATTTGCTTCAAAGGGAGAGAGCCCTGCAATTGTGACAGAAGATTTCTGATCATTTATGGCCAATCCCGTTGCTTTCAGGAAGAGGTCGAGGAGCCTTTTTAGACAGCAGCAGTCCTCCCGGCTCCCATTGCTAAAAATAAGGATGTCATCAACAAAGAGGAGATGTGTCACCCATAGGTTCATGCCAACTTCTATTCCTTTCAGATCACCCTGTCTCTTCGCCTCTTTGATCAGTAAACTTAGTCCTTCAGCTGCTAACAGAAAGAGGAGGGGGGAGAGAGGACATCCCTGACGAAGCCCCCTCTGCGGATTAAAAAAATCGGAGGCAGCACCATTTATCAGAACTGCAATCGAAGTAGAGGTGACACACGCCATGGTCCACTTTACAAAATCATACCTGAACCCTAGGTGAGTTAAAAGAAGCCTTAGATAAATCCAGCTGATTCTATCATAAGCCTTTGAGAGATCAATTTTTATGATAGCCCCTTTTTTCCGGCTTCTTTTTAGACTGTGAAGGGTTTCTTGAGCCACTCCCACGGCCTCATGAATTTGTCGCCCATCCAAGAACCCAAACTGTTCCTCAGATATGCTTTTTGAGAGGAAAGGTTTCAGCCGGGAAGCAATTATCTTAGCAATAATTCTGCTTTCCTTCAACTGTAGAGGGTTAGCTAGTCAACCCAAAAAACTAGCTTTCAGGAGTTTAGTCAGTCAATACAATCCGGATATTATTATGTTGCAAGAAACACTTGGTAATGGAGAAGAAATTATCGCTCTCCTTTTAAAATTGCTGCCTGGTTGGCTCTTTCGGGCCATAGACGCTGATGGTTGATCTGGTGGCTTGGTCACTGGATTCAGAGCTGGAAACTTTAAAGAAATTACCTCCTGGGGTTTTGAACACTCACTGGCGGTGGAGCTTTACTCCAAGGAATTCTATTTCCCCTTTCTTCTCTTGAATGTCTACGGGCCCTGCCAGGAAAGGGAGCGCTTCTGGTCCTCTTTCTTCCAAAAGTCTTTTCTGGCCCATCACAACTTAATCATTGGAGGCGATCTAAACTTCTCCCTTGGGGTTCTGGAGTCATGGGGAGCAAATGCCAGACCGGATCCTTTAACTGATTTTTTTATCTCTCAGATTGCCTCATCCCATTTGATAGACCTCTCTCCTATCAAGGTTAGGCCTACCTGGCGCAACAAAAGAGTTGGATCTGACTGGGTTGGGAAGAAATTGGACCGCTTTCTCTTGGGAGAAGGCTTGTCTGAAAAACTTTCCATTTTTCGACATTGGGTGGGGGATGGGGGCCTGTCCGATCACTTCCCGATTCTTCTGGAGGCAAAAGGATCTCTCAAAAAACCAGGGACCCCCTTCAAATTCAATGCTTCTTGGCTGTCTAACGATTCCTTTGTCTCCTTGGTTCATTCCACTTGGAGGAGGGATGTAACAAGGGAGGAGGGGGTTTTAAGTCGAAGTAAGGCTTTTATGGATAATCTGAAGGCTTTGAAAACTGAAACAAAAATATGGGCCTCCCACAAGGCATCCCTTGAAGATGAAAAATTAAGGGCCATAAAATCTGAACTTGAGCTCCTGGAAGGCCCGGATGGGGGGGGTTATGCCGCAGTGGAATCACGTGATAGAATTCGGGCTTTGGAGGCAGCCAGAAGGAAGTTACTACAAGAGAAGGAGGAGAGCTGGCGATTAAAAAGCAGAGCCATATGGCTTCAGGCGGGGGATGACAACACAAAGTTTTTTCAAAACTATGCAAAAGGGAGAAAAAATCTCAACACCATCTGGGAACTGCCTAAAGAAAATGGGGGTAAGGCTCAGTCCTTCGAAGAGCTTGCCTCCCTTGGAGTGGATTATTTCAAAAACCTCTTTAAGGCCAATGCAGAAGTTTCAATTGCTGAAGTCATAAGAGTAGCCCAATGCTTTCCAAGGTATATTGAAGAGGAAGGAAATGACCTTTTGATGGCTCCTGTGTCCAAGGAGGAGGTGGAAGCAATCCTCAAATCGATGCAAAAAGAGAAAAGTCCAGGCCCAGATGGCTGGACTGTGGAATTTTTCCTACACTTCTTTGATTTACTGGGAGCCGACCTCACAGCGGTGGTGGAAGAATCAAGGGCCTCAGGCCTGGTATATCAGCCCTTTAATGCCACTTTTCTGACTCTCATTCCAAAGTTGGATTAAAGGGTATTAATAAAACAAGGTGTGAAAATTCTATAAAAAGAAAGAGATCAATTCAAGTCAATATTAGCTGTTGATTAACAATTTAATCTCTGTCGTTGAAGACTCAACGAGAAGATTATAAGGACTTGATGGGGCATTTGGAAATTACACCAATAGAGTCTAGAGATCGAAATTGTTTAGTGAGCAGTGCTCAGGGAGAATATTGATCGAGTTGATTCTTGCAAAGAGGGGCAGAGAAAATTTCCAGTTGGAAATCTTTCTAGATATGGAGAGTACAATTCAAAGAGGGCAGAGATCAGTCTGGAGAGGCAATGCAGAGCCAACCACGCAGAGGCTGCTCAGAGCTTCATAGGGAGTTCATATTTCTACTGAGAGATAGTCAGGATCCAATGTTAGAGCCTGGGTGTGAGACCGGGAGGCCAGAGAGCTGCATTTTCCAGTTGGAAGAGAGATCATAGGAGGTGCAGTGAAATCCTAGCAACAGTGAGACAGTGACTATGTAGGTATGATGCAGTACTGCGCAGAGACAACGCAGAAGGCCATCTCCAACGCAGATCAGTTCTAGACCTTCCAGTCACGGGGTGAGATCATCTCACTATATTTTTGTTTAGTTAGATCTCTATATAGGATTTCCAGTCTGGGCATCCGAACAATTTTACTTAGAAATTAATGCATAATAATACAAACCCTTAGCTACTACACCGATTTTCCCACATTGGGTTTTTCCAGGGACTTAGTCCAAAAATAATGGTATCGTGTGTCTATTGTTTCTTCTTGCTTAGATCTTGTTTCCACACTTATTTTCCATATTTTAATGTATAAATTATACCAATGGATTAAATCTGATCATGTAATGTACTAAAACAAGTTATTGAATCCTTCTACAATATTTTCAGAATATAAAACACGATCGCTCAATCACATGCAAGTAAGAGAAATAAGTAAATCAATCGCACAACACAATATTTTCCTGCGGAAACCAACTGCTCAAAACCCCTCTATCTCTATTGTATAATAATTCAAGGAATCATGAAACAATACAATGCTTAATCTCTCATGAGATTCTCTAGCACTCTGCCAATTGTCTCCCGCTAATCTTGGCGAAATTGGACAAACACATAGCTAATTCTCAACCTTCCTTCAACTTGTCTTTCTCACGCAATTCCTAAAGAATTAGACCCCTATTAAATAGGAAAATAAGCCATCCTTGATTGCGCAATCCATCATGGCCTGCCCATGGCTTTAAAATTGCACCCGGGAAATTTGTTAATAATACAACTGATAGTTATCTTCCCTTTAACCTATGTCTCAACTGGGTCTTCATCAGAACTGACATACATGTAGCTATTAATAGTGAATCATCAGTTATATGATTGATCAATACTTGTGAATTAAATCTAATTTAATTCACTGGACCTCTCACTAGCTCATCACTCGCTTAGAACTAGTTAAACTTATTTTAACTCAATTTATTTGATTTAACTGATTACACTCACAGCACATTAGTGCTACAACTGCAATTGGACCCCCAAAATAACTGAATCACTCTACATGCCTCATTTTAGACCCTCAACTCGAAATTCTTGAGGTAACTCGGTCTTCATGACTTAGTTAACTCATGCAAGTTTTTGAGCTGAAATTACAATTTAATGTCCAATTTATTTAAGGGAAAAAAAAATTAGACACATATTTTTCACTAATGTGTAACTAAATTTCTCACCAATGTGTGACTGAAATTCCACACTAGTGTGTCTGCAGTTTTTGTCCTTTCTGGTTGCCAATTTCACTGTTTCTTGTTGCAAATTTCAACACTCCTTCTCAACAAGAAAGAAAGTCAATCTATCATGATTTGGTACCTTTGGAATGTTCTGCATGCAACACTTCTCTATTTTTTTTTGCACCTACAACTCCTAAAACTGAATAGCCTCTGAAGAACTGGATCATTATGATGCATCTATCATCAGAGTCTTATGATTATTGCTAGCTACTGCACCTGTCTACTGGACTCTCTGCGCTGCTGCTAAAATCTGCATTGTTACCAACCCTGATCTGCTCTCTAGTATCCTACATCTGTCACTCTGATTTCTGTCTTCCTTACATCTTACTACATCAATCTAACAAATCCTTCCTGCTATTGTTGTATTGTGGGCTCCTCATAGCGAGGTTCGATCCATGAGACACACCATCTCAATGGACCCTGCCCAAATTTATTATTGG
This sequence comes from Pinus albicaulis, assembly GCA_034641835.2. Classification (NCBI taxonomy): domain Eukaryota; kingdom Viridiplantae; phylum Streptophyta; class Pinopsida; order Pinales; family Pinaceae; genus Pinus; species Pinus albicaulis. The sequence continues at coordinate 487,162,492 of CM076573.1, forward strand.
GATTATATCTGCACATTTCCCCACCTCACACCTGGAGGTATAGCTGCATGTACTCCCTTTGCCCATCTGGCTCAAAATTTCCCCCTCCTGGAGGTCTTTCCTTGAGTGGACTCTTCCACTCGCTCTCCTCTCTCCTTCTCCAATTGTGGCTGCTCCACAACCTTCTGACACTGCTTCTGAGGTTGCATGTTGAGAGATAATTTCTCCCTCTAAACCACCAAGACTCTAACCTCTACTTTTCTCATCAAACCTTTGCATGCATCTTGTACCTCAAGTGCATGCAACTTCTTGACTCACGCACATTATAATTGTCCCGCTGTGACAAAATTTTATAAAAAAAGAGTTGATTTTAAATCAATGATATCGCCCTCATCCGAGCTCTGATTCGACCGTTTTTTTTTTTCAATTTGGGTAATTTTTCACAAGGAATCCAAATAAGCTATTTGTCTTTGAAAATTTTTCATCAAAATTTTCACATATTCTCTGCAAACTCGCCGCCCAAAAATTTCTTGCTCTGATACCATGTAGAAATTATACCAGTGGAGTCAATCCGATCATGTAATATACTAAAACAAGATCTTGAATCCTTATACAATATTTTTGGAATATAAAACATGACCACTCAATCACATGCAAGTAATATAAAGAAGTAAATCAATCACACAACACAAGATTTTCCTGGGGAAAGAAACTGTTTAAAACCCCTCTATCTCTATTGTATAATATGCCAAGGAATCATGAAACAATACAATGCTTAATCTCTCATGAGATTATCCAACACTCTTCCAATTGTCTCCCACTAATCTAGGAAACATTGGATAGACACATATTCAATTCTCTTCCTTCCTTTAGCATGCCTTTCTCACTCAATTCCTAAAGAATTAGGCCCCTATTCAATAGGAAAATCAACCTTCCTTGATTGCGCAATCCATCATGGCCTTCATGTGGCTTCATAATTTCACCCGGGCAATTTGTTAATAATACAACTGATATTTATCTTCCCTTTAACCTCTGTCTCAACTGGGTCTTCATCAGAACTGACTTGCATGCAACTATTAATAGTGAATCATCAGTTATTTAATTGATCACTACATGTGAATTAAATCTAATTTAATTCATTAGACCTCTCACTAGCTCATCGCGTAGTTAGAAGTAGTTAAACAGATTTTAACTCAGTTAATTTGAGTTAACTGATTACACTCACACCACACTAGTGCTACAACTGCAACTATACCCCCAAAATAATAGAATCACTCTACATGCTGCATCTTAGACCCTCAACTCAAAATTCTTGAGCTAACTCAGTCTTCATGACTTAGTTAACTGATACAAGTTTTATGAGGTGAAATTACAATTTATTGTCCAATTTATTTAAGGGAAAAATAAATTAGACACGCACATTTTTCACTAATGGGTAACTGAATTTCTCACCAATGTGTGACTGAAATTCCACACCAGTGTGTGTGCATTTTTTGTCCTTTCTGGTTTCCAATTTCATTGTTTCTTGTTGCAAATTTCAACATTTAATTTTGTGAAGGTTGCACTATGATGTATTTAGTGTTTTTCGTAGTTAACTGCAAATAAATTGTTAAATAAAAGTTAACAGTTAGGTGAATATTTTCTAGTTGTTGCAATAGGATTCCAGGTTTAGGAATTTTCACAAGCAATTTACCTTCTACCAAAATATGATAGAGGTTCACATCCGCTTCACTTTTGGTGAATCCCAAACTAGTGAGATAATTGTTGATCCTCGTGTACTAAGCACGGGGTGCTTGTTTGAGACCGTACAATGTTAGCCTGAGTCTGCACACACGATACTCCCAATCAAAGGTCTAAAATCCTTCTAGTTGCTCGATGTACACCTCCTCCTTAATAACACCATTGAGAAATTTTGTTTCCATGTCTATCTTGTGGATCTTCCACACCATCTATTGATATGAAAGGAGTGTATTAGTTCTGTTGTGCTAAGTGTCATTTCAGTAATATAAACATGTACAATTTTTCTCCATAAGTTTGCTTAAGGAATGAGTGTTTTAACCATGAAATATAGATGAATTAGTGAACTTTAAGCATGAAAATAAGCCTTAAAAACATTTAAAAACAGTCCATAACAGAGAAATACAATCACACATAAGTTTTACGCAGTAGGCATGATGAAGCAGTTCACCCCTCCTGGGCTACATCTGCTGGTCCAGCTCCCAATGGCATGTCCCTCTCTGTAATTATGCTCAAAATTGTAAATTACATGTGTTTAGAGGCCTCTAATGGTTGTTTTCTCTGCACCAATGGGTCCATAATGCTCAAATTAGTCTAGATAGACTCTTGTTTCACCAAAATTGGTCGAAAATTGACCTCCTAATGCATTTTTCCCAATGACAGCTAGAAAAGCTCCACTAAAAGTAGAGACAGACACTTAACTGTAGTTAAATTTAGTGGAAACCCTAAAAATTAGGGGCATTCTACTGTTCCAGCCATATAAGTCGTTAACATTTAAATCAAGGTTTGGGCGGGATGGTCACATGTCGACCCCCCGCCATAAAAACCGCTTTGAATTGTTGTAATCTCCGCATATAAGGTAGGCAAAACCCAGAGTCACGGTTCCTATAACTGTTTGCATAAACTGTTAATTAAAACCATGTGAACAAGTCTTAAAGACTCCACCATTTAACCCGCCGAGAATATGGTTTATCAACCATCGCACTAAATGTTATCTAGCCGCACATGTAACCACATCTGAAGTTGTCGGTTAGTGGTTTGGTTATCCGTCGGGTTTTTGAAGTTTTATGTTGCGGTTGGCATATGCCATGTGACCAGTTGACGTAACCTCCACCCCTAACGCTGGCGGTGAGGCTTAGCCCGGGGTCACCAGGTCTTGATCGTATGGGAGAATGACCTGTCTTGATCGTATGGGAGAATGCCCCTTCGGGGCTGGCCTCCCAATTCCCCAACATCAAAACCATATCACGATAAAACAATGTGGAGTTCATTACTTGGTAAGAACTAATGGATAGGCGAGACGGTAAGAGCTTTGGCATGCAGGTCGGTGGTCGCGGGGTCGACCCCCCCCCACCCCACCCCCCGACTCCATAAAATTTTGACACTGCATCATGAGGACACGTGGCGGCCTCCGGGCTTGCCACGTGTCACTCATCTTAAGGTTCACACAAAACCATCCAACGGCCAGAACAAACCTTCGTACCACCAAAAATAAATGGCCCTCATCATGCCACGTGGCACAATCTGGTTGGTTGGAGAAAAATGAAATATTCCCCAGAATATACCTGCTGACTGTACCTACATGCTGACTAGGCATCCAGTCAATAAATTTTTGGTGTTTCGGAAAACGGACAGAACGCGATATATTCCTCATATGACATTGGTTTTTTGAACAATTCCCGGTGCCGAAATCGTAACGACAAGACCTTTATGGTCACTCAAGTTTGGACCTGTTTCAAGCACTTTCAATTTTGAGCATAACACATGATCTTCTGGTCACACCTCCCCATTGGGAATATTTTGGACCCCAGAAGACTTTAATCACCTGTTCATAAGATGAGGGTATAGCTCCCTCACCTTTTCCACTTCTATCCATCTTTCCTTACTTGGTTTGCTACCCTTGAGCCCAATGCGAAGATAATCGACACTTCCCCTCTTAGAAGTGTGTGTCCTCCTATCAAGGATGGAATCCCCCTTGAGCTCGTCCAAAAATTCTGGCGAGAGATCTTCTATTGATGGCAGCTGAATATCACTCCCTTGATCATAAATCAAAGGAGGCTCATACAAACGTAAATTATCCACATTGACAACGGAATACATTTGCATCTATAAAGGCAAGTCAAGTTGAAATGCATTATTACCAACTTGTTTAATAATCTTGAATGGACCATAACGAATAGGCTTGAGCTTTTTACCTTCTCCTTGCATCCTTTCTTTGCTTATGTGCAACCATACTTCATCTTCTTCTTGAAACTTGTGATCAACTCTATGTTTGTCATGCCTCTCCTTGTACTTGCTTTGACTCTTCTCAAGTTGTTCTTGAACTTATTGATGAATAATCTGAATTTTCTCAATGAAATTTCGAGCCTTGTCAATATCACTATGCCCATCAATTGCAACATCCTTCTCAAAGATGAAGTCTAATGGCGATTTCGGAAAATAACCAAAGCAGACTTCAAAAGGTGAAGTATTTGTAGAAGAGTGCTTGGCCCGGTTGTAACCGTGCTGAATGTAATGTAGTTGTTCATCCCACAACTTGGGATGTTTGTTGCAATATCCTCTCAATAGATGCACAACGGTTCTGTTCACCACCTCGGTTTGGCCATCAAGTTGCGGATGAAAAGCAATACTCTTTTTCAACTTTGTGTTCATCATCTTCCAAAGATTGGACCAAAAATTACCAACGAACCTGGAATCCCTGTCACTAACAATAGAAGTTGGAAAACCAAAATGAACCCATACATGTTGAAAATAAATATCAGCATTTTGTTCAGCAGTAATGGTTTTCTTACATAGCATAAATATACACATTTTACTGAATCTATCCACAACTATATAAAGATAATCATGATGTTTTCTTGCAATAGGTAGACCTCCAACAAAGTCCATGGAGACACTCTCCCATGGCCTTGATGGTACCAGTAGTGGCGTGTACAACCCAAGCTTCCTATTGCTAGGCTTTCTTGTTGCACACATAGAACATCCTCTTATAAAACGTGACACACTATCTATCATGTGAGGTCAATAACAATACCTCTATAGATGCGCCATTATTTTTCTTACCCCAAAGTGTCCAGCAATAAGAGACGAATGAGCCTCTCTCATGACACTAAGTCTCTCTCCTTGTGGTATACACAACTTGCCCAAATGAAATAGCAAATTGTTATGCATGTGATAATCATTTTCCTCAACTTGATTCCCTTCACTCAAACTAGCATACACATCTTTAAAATCAGCATCAGATGCATATTGTTCTATGTAACTCTCGTGTACAATAGAATTATTTTTAAGCAAAGTAGAAGCACTTATAATTGGCCTTGAAAGGATATCAGCAACTTTATTGAAAATACCTTTCTTGTACCTTATAACCAAGTGAAACTGTTGAAGAAATCCCATCCACCTGAAATGTCATGATTGCTGCAATTTTGTTTGCGACTGCAAATACTGTAATGGTTGGTGATTGGTATGTATAATCGTCTCTTTACCTATCAAGTAGTGTTTCCACTTCTTGACGCTTTGTACCAACGCATACAGCTCTTTGTCATATGTTGGATAATTAATTACAACACCATTGAATGTTTCAGAATGAAAAGTGATAGGCTTACCATGCTACAAAAGTATTGTGCCCATGGCATAATCACTAGCATCGGTTTGAATCTTGAATGGCTGTCTCAAATTCAGTAATGCAAGGACCGGAGCTGAACTGGTATTGTCTTTTAAAGCTTCAAAAAATTGTTGTTGTTTGCCTCCCCATTGGAAGCCTTTCTTCACACTTGTCACTGCATGCATAGGAGCTGCTATGGCAGAAAAGTTAGCAATAAACTTTCTCCAATACTGAGCTGCGCCTAAGAAAATTCTTACCTCGGTTACTGATTTGGGAGTGGGCCAATTCACAATGGCTTCCACTTCAGTAGGATCAATTCTCAATGCGCCTCCTCCTACAATGTGTCCCAAATAAACCAAAGAAGTCCTTCCAAATTCACACTTAGACATCTTAAGAAATAATTGCTCTTTCTTCAAAACATCAAGCACATTTTTCACATGCAAGCGATGCTCTTCTCTTGTTTTGCTGAAAATGAGTATATCATCTAAATACACAATCACAAAGTCATCAATAAATGGACACAAAACATTATCCATAACACGCATGAAAGTCGTCGGTGCATTAAACAAACCAAACGGCATAACCAACCACTCAAAGAGTCCTTGTTTGGTTTTGAATGTAGTCTTCCATATGTCAATTTCTGCAATTATTACTTGATGATATCCACTTCGTAAATCTAACTTAGTGAAAAAAAATTATTTTTTCAGCTGATCTAACAAATCATCTATCCTTGGGAGTGGGTATCGATTATTTACTGTCATCTTGTTCAAAGCTCTGAAGTCGACACACATGCGCCAAGTCCCATCTTTCTTCGGAATCAAGACTATGGGTGAACAGCATGGCGAAGTGCTTGGCCTTATGAGTCCCTTGTCCAACAATTCTTTGATTTACCTCTTTATTTCATCATTCTCCATTATCAACATGCGATACATTCCAAAGTTTGGAAGAGGACAATCTTGTTGAAACTGAATCTCATGTTGAATCTCCCTTTTAGGAGGCAATCATGTTGTCTCCTAAAACATCTCATGATGTGCATCAACTACATCATATAAATCTGATTTCAACTTAGGATCACAATATTCAAATGAATCATGATTAACATCAGCTTTAGGCTTAATCATTAGAAGGACAAAATTCTTACTTGAATTCACCAACCTTTTTACCCGTCCAACGTTTACCATTGCAATATTTGTCTTCTTGCGATGTGCTCTAACAATGTACTCCTTGCCATATTTGAATAAATGGTATTTGTTCTCATGGCGATAGAATATCGCTTTCCTATCATACAAGTAAGGACTTCCCAACACAATACATGTAATATCAAATGGAACCACATCTAATTCAACTGTGTCAACAAAATGTGCATTAATTGCAAAGCGCAATATGCACTTATTTGAAACCTGTAAATTTGCATCCTTACAAATCCACCCAAGTGGATATGGTTTTGGATGTGGAATGGTCTCAAGATTAAGTTTCTTGACCAAGTCTTCAGAAATAAAGTTCGCTTGTGACCCACAGTCAAACAGTGTATCAATCTTGGTATGTTTGGATAAGACCCTCACATGAAACAGTTCAATTCTCTCTTCTTCATTTGGAGCTTCTATGTGATAGTTTGAAGTACTAGTATTGGGTTTTGTTTCAATTTATTTCCCTGTCATGTTCTTCAATCCCATGGCTATAATTTCAGTTTCATCACCTGAATCCTCTCCTAAGTCATGTTAAGTTGTAGTTGCAGTTTTCTACTTCCCTTTGTTATTGTTAAACTTGGGTCTCTTTTTCGGATGTAGTTTCCAACAATTTTTCTCTTCATGGCCTTCTCTTGAACAATGTTTACAAACTAATTTCTCTCCCTCTTTCTTGACAGATGCATTCTTTTTTCCTTTTCCTTTTGAGGTCTTCTCTTTGTTTTTCCCCTTAAAAGGTTTGTTTCTACCTTCTTAAAAACTATTTTTTCCTCTTGCTTCTAGATGTGTGGCTTGAACACATACCTCATCTAGATTTGTAGGATTAAACATGAGGATAGTATGTATAAGGTAGCTATGTAAGCCCCCTATGTACTTGAGCAAAGTATCTTGACTCTGCAAATCTACCCCTAATAAGAGAGCTCTTCTCCTAAATTCTTGGGTGTAGTCTTGTACATTTTGTCCTTTCAATTGTCTAAAATTTTTCCATTTCATTATGGCTTTCTGCATGTGAGCTAATGGTGTTGTAGCAACAACCCTTGTTTTAATAGAACAAAATAAGAGAAATTTCCATAAAAGGCCCGAAGTAGGCTTTTCGGCAAGTTTTGGGTCCCTTATATTTCTTTCGCCGACTTCCTTAGATTTGTTTCGCCGAACTCTTTTTGTTGTTTCGCCGAACTCCCCTGTTTCGTTTCGCCTAATCATTTGATTATTTTGTTCGTTTCAGCAAATTGTTTTTCATGTTAAACCGTAACCTTTCGCTGACACATGTGCATCTCAGGTACTTCCTTTATAAGTTTAGATGCAGTCTATAGATGACAGACTGATGTTAGCTTGTTGATTGGCAGGTCTCTATTACTACGTACACAGCATGAGGTTTGCAGCGAAAACACAGCAAAGGGTTGAGTCGTGCACAGGTCAGAGTTGCGATTAGTGGGTCCAACCATAGCATAACAAGTGTGGACATTGTCTGGCGTAGATGAGATGACAACAACTGGTGGCAGATCAAGGGAAACCCGTGGGCACAAACATCCTGACGTTTAAACTGCAGGGTGCCCCCGCAGGTTGACTATGACGTAAGAACGTTGACTATGTTAATGAATTTGCGAGGCCTAAAGGCGCTCCCGTAGTGGCGTAGGAAACCATAAGCAGGGCCCCACTATCACGTCTGCCTTTCCCTTTCTCTCACACGCATCTCATCATCTCCACCTCCCCAATGCATCTGACAGCCCATAATCCATTTCGCACCTCGCAGCCATTGAACTTTAACTATGGAGTGAGGGTGCGAAATGAGTGGTTTCCATTACCATTCACACCCCCCTTAATGTGTCTCCTTCTCATAATTTCGCATCCCCTTCCCCGTTACTGCTTACCGCTTGAGGACCATGCAAAAACCGGTTACCGCTGAGCACGCGTAGCAACTGCTGCCTCACTGCGATTGCGCCATACCTTCACGATCGTCTGCCACTCCTCACCATTATTTGAAAATCCCAGGACTTGGCCCCCTGTGGCAAAGTGTGCAGCTTCTGTTATTGTTTTGATCATGATATTTTATGGGTGGAAGCTCATTTTTCACCAAATTCTGTTGTTAATTTTTTGTTTTATGAATGCTTGATGAATGCACGCTCTGTTAGTTAGTTAGGATATTTGTTTTCGCCTGCGTAAATCAATCATGAGGGAATTGGTTCGATCATAAAAACACCTGGATGAACTCTGAGAAGGGGGGGGATAATCACTTGGAAAGAAAGAGTGTGAGTCGTAATTAAATGATCATTTCTTCACTATGGATATACAAGTGTATGAATGGCTTGTTGGTTTATGAATTTTCATTTATCATGCATTGTTGCGCTAGCACAGGTTGTATTGTTTCCATGCTCTTATTTCTGTTTAATTCTATTGGCATGCTAAACTATGAACCAGTGTTTCTACAAATATATTCTATCAATATGTGTTTATTGCTTTAAACTAAGGTAATTTGTGCGATTAGAGCTATTTCTGAAAGCATCTTTTTTCTGTTGCTAATATGCACTACAATTAACGAGAAAATTTTTCAACTTAATTAGTGGTGTATGTATCATAGCGCGTTGGACATAAATGTAGCTTGTTTTCTCTCCAGCTTAGTATCAAGACGCTTCTTTATAAGGATAGGTAGGATGTTAGCTAGTTTAATTAGTTTAAATATTTACTGCACACAGATCTAAAATAAACCAAAAAAAGGGGGAAATAGTTTTGATTCAACACCATACAAGCCCTCTTTAAGGATAGGCATCTACCTTAATAGCAACGGAGCTATAATTTCGTTGAAATAAGCCACCCCAAACAGCAAAGGGGCTAATTGGGAACCTTTGTTGGGATTTTCTCTCTTTGTTGCCGCAACAATTTTCGCCAGGTCAACAAAAATGGCGCTAGAAGGAGGGTCGGCCTAAAACAAGTTATCACTGAGATATCCATGACTAAAACTGACCCATAGCAACCTAACATACCCTCAGTAGTTCAGTAACTAGCTTTTAGTAATCTCACCACCTTATACTTTGTTTCGTTGAACTGCTCGTCGCGAAAATAATTGACTCTACATGGGAGATTCCGACACAGAATTTTCTCTGCATCTGGAAGACGGTGAAGATCACACTTTCTCAGTCCCACTCCCTGAAGTTATTCTTTTCAGGTGAATAACCCACAATTATGCTCACCAGGTTGGTCTACTACCTACTGCTCCGTTATTACCTAGGAGAAGGGTACGAACTTTACCTGTTACTCAATCAGGAGATCAGCTCATAGTTCAAACTTTCGAAGACCTAGTTGACCTTGCCTTACATGAAATACCTGGATCAGTATCCTGTATCACCCCATCTCACCCTAAATATGTGATATGGGAAGACGATCAAGACTTAGAGGGTGTTCAGCCTCAGTCACCCCACCCATCTGAAAACGGTTCGAATTTCGAACATCCTGAGACAGACTCCTCATAAGAAGGTGATATGGAAAGAATGAATAATGACCTCAATGAAGATGCTAATGAAAAAACTGACAGAACTTGTCTTCTTAGGGATGTAGTTGCAGTACCTGGGATACAGAATCAACTTCCTAAACATCCTGAGAAACTAATTCCCAAATTTAACCCGGACTCTAAGGAACCCGCAGAAGACCACATTCAAAAAATCATGCTAGCAAATCGATTAATGAGTGTCCACACTGAAGATGTGGTGTGTTTTCTCTTCCCTTATACCTTTTAAGGAAGGGCCTCAACTTGGTATTTTTCTCTCCCACAGGGATCAATAACAAGTTGGAATGAATTTCAAACAGCATTCCTCGGAAATTTTGGAGAAGATAAAACACCCGCAGTCTTAGTCTTAGAGCTATCATGGATCAGGATGGAGACTAAAGAAAAGGTCATAGACTTAAACCAAAGATTCCTCTCACTTAGAAAAAAGGTCCCTCAAGACTCCAGGCCCACTGAAGGATTTGATATAGAATTATACACTTCTGCCTTACCCCAAACCATGGCCATGTTCGTTAAACAAAAGGAAAAGAACACCTTACAGGAAAAATTCACTGAAGAAATTAAAGTAGAAAAAGACATGGCCAACTTGAAGGTAAACCCAAGACAGCAGGGGACAGAAAAGGGAAATAGCAGTAGAAATCCCTCAAAGTTATCAGGGGACAAAAGGGATTCTGATGCTTTTGATGTAGAAGGTTTACATAGGGTAGTGAAACAGTTGTACAACGAAATCATAGAATTAAAAAAACATTCGGGGGATGGAACATCTGTGAGAGGCTATTTTAAATTCCCAAATAGGCATAATTTTCCTCCAAGACATCCATCTCCCCCAGAAGGAATTAATGTCCAGGAATTCACGATGGAACATTTCTATAGAGCTCATAAAGCTAACCACTTTGAGAAATATTTCCCAGCATTTATCAACATGTTTGAATTATTTATAACCAGGAAAGAATCCTCCTCTGGGAAATCTTATGTTTAGGCCATGGAAGCCCAAGAGCCCCCTCTCGGAGAATCTACAATCAATCACTTCTGGGATCTGTCCAATCTTTTTGAGGAAGAAGATGAAGAAGGATTAGGATATGTGAATACCACTCAACATTCCTACCAAACGCGAAGCAAAGGACCATCAGCCCCACCAGGTGGTTTTTCCTCATCAATCCCAGTTGTTGGTAAACCGAACCCTCCCAAGAAAAATGTCCCAAGTAAGCCAGCAAGTGCAGAGACAGTTGTAAATAAAACCACTAAACCTATAGATAAGACTGACCCTAGGAATCTAGATTTCAGCATAATTGATGAGTTAAAAAGGACAAGGGCTAGTATTTCTCTCTTCGAACTTACCAAAATTGCACAATTCAGAGATGAAATTGTAAATTTGCTTCCCAGAAAAGTCCCTAATCTTCCCCGGCATCTCGTTTAGAATCTAGATATCCTAGAGCCTCAAATTGAAGGTTCCATAATCGGGCAGAAATCAAAATCGCAGACCCCTCCCTTCTTGTTAATCTTCGATATTTACAATCATAATGTCCACAACTGTATGGTAGATTCAGGAGCCTCATCTAATGTCATGTCATACTCCATCTGCAAGAAATTAGGCCTTGAACCTAGTAAGAGTGGAACACAAATAGTGCAATTGGATCGATCAAAAGTAAAATTCTGGGGAGAATTAAAAAACGTTCTTATAAGATTGTCCTCAGACTCTAGGGTTCACCAAATCATTGACATTATAGATGCAGACATTCCTGAAGCATATGGTCTCTTGTTGAGTAGAGACTGGTCCAGCCAGTTAAACAAGTACTTCACCACTGATTGGTCTCACCTCTGGTTACCCTACAAAGAAAAACAAAATCAACTAAGGGTAAATAGGGAGTGTTACATGAAACATGTTTTCACTAATCTGGATGCCCCAAATGAGCCTGTGATGTTTATTAATTCCTTATTAGGGAACTACTGCGTAGACATATGGTTCGGTAATCTCTCGGCTGATTCGTTAATAATCCTAGAGTCTGTCGTCTCAAAGCTGCTCTTGTGTACTCATCAGCTAGTTCCTCGAAATGATGAGAAGATAGGAGATAAAGCCATAAAGTCAGATTTTTGGACCTTGCACTTCGACGGTTATAAACCAAAGATGGTGCAGGTATAGGGTGTGTGCTCCAAGATCCTAAAATCAAAAAAACCTTGATTTCATTTCGATTAGAATTTGAATGTCTAAACAATGTCGCCGAATATGAAGCACTCTTGCAGGGTCTTAAGAAGGCGATCGATATGGGTGTTAAACATCTCAAGGTTTTTGGCGATTCTAAGATCATAGTTAAGCAAGTAAGAAACTCCATACACTGCATATGAAACCGATTTGTTCGCTATCAACAAGAGGTATGGGATCTTTTGTCTTGTTTTGAAGCATTTAACATTCTGTTGATTCCAAGGTATCAAAATGTAGATGCAGATTTTCTAGCTAATGTTGCTTCTCATCTTATTCCATCTGAAAATTTCAGACCTGATGCTTTTTCGGTTGAACTCATTTTCAGGCCTTCGGTCCCAGATAATATTACAAATTGGAGGATATTCAATGATGATGAACAAATTATCCATTTCCTAAGGTCCGAATATACTTTCAAAGATGTGGCAATTGATGAAGAACAACATGACCGTGATCTGAAGAAAGAGCTTAACCAAGAAGTGCATGTCCGTGAGAATTCCATCCCACGATCAGTGGCAAAATTAAAAAAATTCTACGATCTTCAAGATAAATTCAAAATGGCGAAGAACTGCAAGAATCAGAGTTCATCTATGCAATACGAAGTTATCAATCTTGGTATGGAGGTGAATCCTCAAAACATCAACATGGGGGTTCAATGTTCACCGGGTGAGAAAGCTGCCTTTATTAGGTTATTCCGAACATTCAAGGATGTATTTGCATGGACATACGATGACTTGAAGACGTTTGACTCAAAGATAATGAAGCATGTCATTTCCATCAAAGAGAATGCCCAGTCAATGCAGCAGAAGTTACGAAAGATGCATCCCAGTCTTGAACCTATGGTCGAGGTAGAGTTAAATAAAATTTTGGTTGCAAAGATCATTTTCCCTGTGAAACACATGCAGTGGGTGCCCAACCTAGTACTTGTTCGAAAAAAGAATGGCGACATACGACTGTGTGTCGATTTTTATAATCTGAATCGAGCATCGAACAAGGATGGTTATCTAGTCCCATCGATGGAACAAATTTTACAGCAAGTCTCGGGTTCAGTGATTTTTTCTTTATTGGACGGATTATCAGGTTATAACCAAGTCTTGGTGGCCCCTAGTGATAGATTAAAGACTACCTTCCGAACCAAATGGGGCACCTGTGCTTATCCGAAAATTCCCTTAGCAATAATCAACGCGGGAGAAACTTTTCAGTGTGCTATGAATGTCGCTTTTCAAGGACTCATCGGCAGGGCTGTGGTGGTGTATCTAGATGATGTAACTACATACTCAAAAGTCAGAGCAAACCATATTGATGATCTGAGAGTAATTCTAGAGCGCTGTCGAAGATATGGGATGTCCTTCAATCCTAAAAAATCCATTTTCTGTGTAACCGAAGGAAAGCTGTTGGGATTTGTGGTGTCTAAGGAAGGGATGAGGATCGATCCTAAGAGGTCAGCAACAATTTCTAAAATCCCTCCTCCTCATAACAAAAAATCTATGCAATCTTTCATGGGAAAAATCAACTTCGTGAGGATATTTGTCCCGAGTTTCGCCTAAACGGTCAAACCTTTACAAGATATGGTTAAGTAGAAGGCAGAGTATAGATGAGAGATTAAGAATAAAGAAGCATTCACTAACACAAAAGGAGCAATTATGGATGTGCCATCTCTAATGAGTCCCGATTGCTCAAAATATTTTTTCCTGTATACCTTTGCATCCAGCGACTCTTATGCAGCTTTTTTGACCCAAATAATGTTGAAGGAGATGAAGTTCCAATTTCTTTCATGAGCGCAGGGATGGACGAGGCCCAACTCAAGTATCCTGAGGTAGATAAGCAGGCATTTGTGGTATTCAAGGAAATTAAGCATTTCCTCCCATATATTTTAAAATCTCATACTCAGGTAATTGTGCCTTACACTGCAGTGAGGAACTTGTTCGTTCAAGAGGAGCTTGGAGAAACCCGAGTGCATTGGATGACGAGATCAAGCCCGCTAAGATCGTTCAGGGTCAGGGATTTGCAAGTTGGTGGTAGAATCAGCAGGAAATGAAGTTGCTGAAGAAGAAGGATGGGAAAATGAAGCCTGCATGTGCGAAGCCAGCCCTTTGGATGAAATCACCCCTCCAGACTCTTGGTATGCTAACATGAAGTTTTATCTAACTACAGGAAGCCCCCTGAAGGTCTAGATGCAATTAAAAGAAGAGCCTTAAGATTGAATATGGCTTGTTTTCAGTTGGTAGCAGGTGTTTTATTCAGAAAGAACTTTGATGGAGTTTTGTTGAGATACTTAGAGAAGAAGGAATCCCAAAAAGTGATGTCAGAGTTGCATGAGGGTCTAGCGGGTGGTCATTTTGGACCAGAAACTACGGTTCATAAAATCTTGAGAGCTGGATATTATTGGCCTACAATGTTTAAGGATGCATACGTGTTTGTGCGAAAATTCGATGAATGCTAGAAATCTGTAGGAAGAGATCAGAGATCAGCCATGCCCCTCCAGCTAGTGATTATCGAAGCCCCTTTTCAACAGTGGGGCTTAGACATGGTTGGTGAAATTAACTCACATTCATCCGCACAGCATAGGTATATCATCACTGCTACTAATTATTTAACACGATGGTCGGAAATCATCCCTCTGCGTGTCATCAATGATTATCAGGAAATCACATTCCTCACAACCCATGTCATTACTAGGTTTGGTGTCCCTAACTCCATAGTTTGTGATAACGCTAAATATTTTTCATCAGCAAAAATAATGGAGTTTGCATTAAATTTTGGAATAAAATTCAAATAATCGGCCAATTATTATCCTCTAGGAAATGGATTGGCTGAGTCGACAAACAAAAATTTGATCAATATCATTAATAAAACTATAGCCCAACACCAACGCAGTTGGCATCTCAAGTTGCCATTAGCTCTCTAGGAAGATAGGGTGACTCCCAAAGCTGCAATAAAGAATTATTCCTTCCTCCTGGTCTACGGACAGGACTCAATTCTTCCCACACACATATTTTTACCGTCTCTTCAACTCTCCCAGTCAGTCCAGGACACTGAATGTCCAACTATGCAGCAATGCATAAATGTCATGTTGAAATTAGAAGAAGAACGTCATGCCACCCAAAATAGGTTCTCGAACCACCAAAAAATTGTCAAATCCTGGTTCGATAGGAAGTTTGTGGGAAGGAAGGAGTTTCAAGTCGGGGACCTAGTTCTAAAGTGGGATAAGCCAAACGAAGTCAAAGGGAAATATACTAAATTCCAAAAGTTATGGGCAGGACCATACCAGGTCAAAGAAAGGTTAAGGCTGAACACTTTCAGATTGAAATCTTTGGAAGGGAAAGTGGACCCTTTTCCCGTCAATGGGAAACTTTTGAAAGGTTTATTTTCTTAAGGGAAGTCTTGGTTAGGACTCAGTACATAGTTTTGTTTTGTTTTTCTTTCATTTGTTCGAACCTGTGCAAATTGATTTTCATCTTTATTTTTCCCTCAAGGTGAATATTATTACATATTTGGCGCACTTCGGGGTCGAAAACAGTACTCTCATTTGATGTCACGTGAAAATATTTTAGAGAGGGCATATAAGATGACGCTGGAATTTGGAAGTATGTGTTTGTGGTACATAGGAACATCTTGCCACAAGCCCTGTGATTAAAACTTGAATTTTTCACTTGTGAGTGAGTTTTTCAGCTATTATCTTCTAGCTCCGTTCATCAAGATGCTTTAAAAGGTCTCCTGTTTGTTTGGGCTGTGAAGTAAGAGGATCCCTGGGCGCCAAGGTAACTTCGCTGGGTGTTGTGGGTAAATCTAACGTTATCTCTAAAAAATCCTTAGGCCAATCTGGAAGGATTTTTTTACTTCTAGGAAAGATTGAAAGTAAGGACTGTTGTCGGGCTTAGGATTCAGGTTGAGACAACAAGATTGTTGGGGTAAGGATTGTTTCCGGGCTTAGGATTCAGATTGAAACATGAAGCTCCAACCCTACTTAAGCGGTTTAAACATATGGCAAAACCATGACTGTGCCCCAGGAAGTAATCGTTGAATAATGAAACTTGTGATTTACAAAATAAGTTTCTCCCTCGAGAGACACCGAGATGCAGGACACACCTAAATCGGCTCACAATGGAGAAGTCGCGGTCTCAGGGAAAATCTGAAAAACATACCGACAGGTAGAAGAAGTTCAAATTAACCTCATGTCTTTTGGTTGACTGATAATAGTTGTTAAAATTTCCTCAAGGTTTAAGGGAAATCTTTCCCTACCAAGAATACTCAAGGTGGGACATGTGTTTATTCCGCATACCCCTAAGTTCTAAGTGTCTCGAAAGTCGTCTATGTAACGAAGTGTTCCCCATAAGCTATATATATTCAGAGATAATTTCTTCACCCAGTAAGTCGCCATTTGTTGTAGCAACAACCCTTGTTTTAATAGAAAAAAATAAGAGAAATTTCCATTGAAGGCCCGAAGTAGGATTTTCGGCAAGTTTCGGGTGCCTTAGATTTCTTTCGCCGACTTCCTTAGATTTATTTCACCGAACTCTTTTTGTTGTTTCATCGAACTCCCCTGTTTTGTTTCGCTGAATCATTTGATTATTTTTTTTCGTTTCAGTAAACTATTTTTCTTGCTAAACCGTAACCTTTCGCTGACACATGTGCATCTCAGGTACTTCTTTTATAAGTTTAGATGCGGTATATAGATGACAGGCTGATGTTAGCTTGTTGATTGGAAGGTCTCTATTACTACGTATGCAGCATGAGGTTTGCGACGAAAACGCAGCAAAGGGTCGAGTCCCGCATAGGTCAAAGCTGCGAGTGGTGGGTCTGACCATAGCGTAACAAGTGCACACATTGTCTGGCGTAGATGAGACAAAAGCAACTGGTGGCAGATCAAGGGAAACCCACGTGCTCAAACAGCCCGACTTTTAAACCGCAGGGTGCCCCCGCAAGTTGACTGTGACGTAGGCACGCTGACCCAAATCAACGGCCCACGATCACTACGGGGGCACTATTTTGATGAAGTCGCGAGGCCTAAAGGCACTCCCGCAGTGATGTAGGCAACCATAAGAAGGGCCCCACTATCACTTCCACCTTTCCCTTTCTTTCGCACGCATCTCATCATCTTCACATCCCCGATGCATATGACGGACCATAATCCATTTTGCACCCCGCAGCCTTCGAACTTTAACTATGCGGTGAGGGTGTGAAATGAGTGGTTTCCATTACCACTCACCCCCCCCCCCACGTGTCTCCTTCTCGTCATTTCGCATCCCCTTCCACGATACTGCTTACCGCTTGAGGACAATGCAAAAACCAGTTACCGTTGAGCACGCGCAGCAACTGCCACCTCTTCGCGATTGTGCCATCCCTTCACGATCGTCTGCCACTCCTCACCATTATTTGAAAATCCCAGGACCTAGCCCCCGTGGCGAAGCGTGCAGATTTTGTTACTGTTTTGATCATGGTATTTTACGGGTGTAAGCTCATTTTTCACTGAATTTTGTTGTTAATTTTCTGTTTATGAGTGATTGATGAATGCACGCTCTGTTATTCAGTTAGGATATTTTTTTTCACATGCGTAAATTAATCATGAGGGTATTGGTTCGATCACAAAAATCCCCGAATGAACTCTGAGAAGGGGGGGGAGAATCACTTGGAAATAAAGAGTGTGAGCGATGTATGAAAGCTTGGGGGACAAACTTTTTTGAACCTTGGAGTCATAATTAAATGATCATTTCTTCACTGTGGATATACAAGTATATGAATGGCTTGTTGGTTTATGACTTTTCATTTATCATGAATTGTTGCCTAGCACAGGTTGTATTGTTTCCATGCTCCTAGTTATATTTAATTTTATTGGCATGCTAAACTATGAACCAGTGTTTCTACAAAAATTTTATATCGATCTGTGTTTATTTCTTTAAACTAAGGTGATCTGTGCGATTAGAACTATTTCTGAAAGCATCTTTTTTATGTTGCTGATATGCACTAAAATTAATGAGAAACATTTTCAGTTTAATTAGTGGTGTTTGTATCACAGCGCATTGGACATAAATGCAACTTGTTTTCTCTCCAGCTTAGTATCAAGACGCTCCTTTATAAGGATAGGTAGGATGTTAGCTAGTTTAATTAGTTTAAATATTTACTGCACACAGATCTAAAATAAACCAAAAAAAAGGGGAAATAGTTTTGATCCAGCACCATCCAAGTCCTCTTTAAGGAGAGGCATCTACCTTAATAGTAACGGAGCTATAATTTCGTCGAGATAAGCCACGCCAAATAGTAGAGGGGCTAATTGGGAACCTTTGTTGGGATTTTATCTCCTTGTTGCCGCAGCGATTTTCGCCAGGTCAACAAATGGATAAAACTGTTGTTTTATTTCAGTAATGAAATCAGTCCATGATAGAATAATCTTACCATGCTTTTTTATCTCCTCCTTTGTCTTGGCTTCCCAGCAAACAAGAGTTGCACCTTCCATCCTCAATGAAGCTAGTTGGATTTTGGTGTCATCATCATGAAGGTTTTGAATTCTCAAATAAACCTCCAGTTTCCTAATCCAATTATCAATATTTTCTGCATTGACTTCACCATTAAACATTGTAAATTGAAACTTAACATCAAGTTTTAGAAAAGGACTTTACCATTGTTATTTGACTTGTGTGACTGGTGTACTGAAGATGAAGTAGAGGATGATGATGATGAGGGTGAAGATGGTGACTTTCAACTGCCTCCATTTCCTCCATTGCCCTTCTTTGATTTATCTTCATCATTTTGGCATCCTAATGATCTCTGACCTTCCTTGTGAAGTTTGGATCCATCTCCTTCTAGTCTTTCATTCCTTTCTTTATAAAGGACTCTCACCTCTTTGGGATCCACCTCTTCATGGATTTCTTCTTCTCCTAGAGGCATGCTTGATGCTACTTTAGCTTCTCTTGGAGGTGAACTAGGTGGTGGAGAATGTGGCAATCTTGCCCTCCTTTGTTGTGGCTCACTTTGAGAACCTCTTGCTTCCACCAATTTTCCTTCTCCTCTCTTAAGCTTGAGCCTAGTAAGCATGAAAACCCTTGCAAACAGTTAACAAATATTTTCACATAAAAACACCAGAGATTAAACTCTAGATCTGATACCAACTTGATCTGAAAGGAGTGTATTATTTCTGTTGTGCTAGGTTTCCTTTCAGTAATATAAACATGTACAATTTGTCTCCATAAGTTTGCTTAAGTAATGAGTGTTTTAACCATGAAATATAGATGAATTAGTGAACTTTAAGCATGAAAATAATTCTTAAAAACACTGAACAGTAGTGCATAACATAGAAATACAATCACACATAACTTTTACACAGTAGGCATGATGAAGCAATTCACCCCTCCTGGGCTACATCTATTGGTCCAGCTCCCAATGGCATGTCCCTCTTTGTCATTATGCTCAAAATTGTAAATTACATGTTTTTACATGCCTCTAATGGTTTTTTTCTCTTCACCAATGGCTCCAGAATGCTCAAATTATTCTAGGTAGACTCTTGTTTTACGAAAATTGGTCGAAATTGACCTCCCAATGCATTTTCCCCAATGATAGCTAGAAAAGCTCCACTAAAAGTGGAGACAGACACTTAACTGCAGTTAAATTTAGTGGAAACCATAAAAATTAGGGGCGCGCTATTTTTCCCACCATATAAGTCGTTAACATTTAAATCAAGGTTTGGGCAGGGTGTTCACGTGCCAACCCCCTGCCATAAACACAACTTTGAACCATTATAATCTCCGCATATAAGGTAGGCGAAACCTGAAGTCACGATTCCGGTAATTGTTTGCATAAATCGTTAATTAAAACCATGTGAACAAATCTTAAAGGTTGTCATTTAACCTGCTGAGAATATGGTTTATCAATCGTCGCACTAAATGTTATCTAGTCGCACATGTAACCACATTTGAAGTCGTCAGTTAGTGGTTTGGTTATCCGCCGGGTTTTCAAATTTTTATGCTACGATTGGCATATGACATGTGACCAGTCTATGTAACCTCCACCCTTAACGCTGGCGGTGAGGCTTAGCCCGGGGTCACGGGGTCTTGGTCATATGGGAGGCTGGCCCATTGGGGCTGACCTCCCAATTCCCCAACATCAAAACCATATCACGATAAAACAATGCATAGTTCATTACTTGGTAAGAACTAACGGATAGACGAGACGGTAAGAGCTTTGGCATGCATGCCAGTTATCAGCCCCCCCCCCCCCCCCACCCTGACTCCATAAAATTTTGACACTGCATCATGAGGACACGTGGCGGCCTTCGGGCTTGCCGCGTGTCACTCTTCCAACGGTTCACACAAAACTATCCAACGGCCAGAACAAACCTTCTTACCACCAAAAATCAACGGCCCTCATCATGCCACGTGGTGCAATCTGGTTGGTTGGAGAAAAATGGAATATTTCCTAGAATATACTTGCTGACTGTACCTGCATGCTAACTGGGCATTCAGTCACAAATTTTTTTTGTTTTGGAAAACGGACAAAATGCGATATCTTCCTCATACGACATCGGTTTTTCAAATTGTTCGCGGCACTGGAATCGCAATGACGAGACCTTTCCAGTCGCTCAGGTTCAGACCTATTTTGATCACTTTCAATTTTGAGCATAACACATGATCTCCTGATCATCTATGCAACCAGTGCAAGAATTGATCTAATGGATGAATACCTTGCTATAGGAGAAATGGTTTCCTCATATTCAATTCCTTCAAATTGAGAGAATCCTTTGGCCACAAATCTAGCCTTATACTTCACTATGCTTTCATCTACTACATGCTTAACCTTGAAGATCCATTTCAAACCCACAACTAATTTTTCTTTTGGTCTTGGGGCCACTTCCCAAACAATGTTCTTTATCATGGATTATTATTCTACACCATTACATCAAACCAAATTGTTTTCTCCACTGCTTCCTCAAAATAGGATGGCTCAATCTCTACAAGCTCATAGATTAGATCCATGTGGCCAGGGTACCTCTCAGGTGACCTCCTTTACCTGTGCAAATTTGAGGGAGCTCCCATATTATCCCTATCATCCTGCACCAATATGTTATCTTCTCTAATTCTTTTTCTCTCTTATTTGGATGGTTCTGCTTGAGTGGTTGTCTCCACTTGACCTCCTCTCTTCTCCTTCATTTGTGGCTGCTCCACAACTTCCTAATTCTCCTCCTTTGGAACCAAATTTTTTTTTATTTATGGTAGCATCGGATGTGCTCTAAGCCTCAAAATTTGCAAGGAGGCTAGGAGATAATTTTATTAAAATAACTAATTATTTTTAATGGATGCCTAAGTTAAACTTAGAAAATTAAAATAATTAAAGGGTATTAATGAAACTGGGTGCCAATCTTCTAGAGAAAAATGGAGGTCGAGTCAATATGATTTGAGCCATTGATTAGGAATTAATATGGGTCGTTGAATCTTCAACGAGAATATTATAAGAAAAGGTTCAATGGGAACTTGGAAGACACATCGAATTAGAGATCAGAGATCAATTTCTCAAGTGAGCAGCGCAGCTGTTGCCCTAGAAATTATCAATATATTTCTTGTAGTGAGGGTCAGGGATAATGACTGGTGGATATTTTCTTGATTTGGTGATTAAAACGCAGATAAGGCAGAGATAAATCTAGAGAGGTAGCGCAAAGCCATGCTGGGCAACGTAGAGCCATGAGAGTCTGAGAGAAGATCCACAGTTTTTTTGAGGAGAAGTCCAGTTATAGTATTGGGAGTCAAGATGTGAGACCAGAGGGCCAGATATTAGAGCATCCAACCAGTAGATCGATCAGCCAAGGGAGTGACGCATTCCCTATCATTTGTGATGCAGAGCAGTGCAGTGATTCCATTGATACTACGCAAAGGGAGCTTGGGGCTAGTCATTCAGAGGCTGGATCAGTGTCAGTTCGTCAGTGATAGTGTGAGGTCATTTTCACACTAAATTTCTACCAATTGTTTTCTTTGTATCGGATAGTCAGTAAGGCATCCAAGGTTGTATTCATAACTACTTCTTAATAATACAAACCCTCAGTTGTTGCACCGTTTTTCCCACATTGGGTTTTTTCCGTGGACATTTGTCCAAAAATAATGGTGTCGAATGTGTGTGTTATTTCTTTCCTACGTTGTATTTTGTTTCCGCAACATTTTTATATTTGTGTAGGGTGTAGTGTGACGTATTCGGTGTTTTTCATAGATGACTGCAACTAAATTGTTAAGTAAATATTAACAATTAGATGAATATTTTCCATTTTTTTCAGTAGGATTCCAGATTTAGGAATTTTCACAAAGTTCCTGTTTTAGTGGGATTTGCAGCTCCCTCTCAAGAGAGCTTCTCTTCGCTATATCCTCATCATACTTTACATCCGTTCACACAATTTTCATTCTAAGGTAACTTAAGTACGCCTGGTATTTGTGAGGACTTTTGGTGTAACCCACAAGAACTCCCAACTCTACTATCGGCTCAAGTTTCTTCCTTGAATCTTCAGAGACATGGAAATAAATGGGGGCTACAAAAATTATGAAATGAGACACATCTAACTTTCTCCCTGAGAAATCCTCCTCCAATGTAATCAAAACAAGAACCCGATGAGGAATTCAATTCTGCAAGTATATTATTGTGTTACATGCATCTGCCCACAAATGTAGTGGTAGGCCTTAGTCATGTAACATAACTCTCGCCACTCCCACAATGTTACAGTTCTTTCTCTCAGTTACCCCATTTTGTTGTGGGTTGTGAGGAGATGTAAGTTCTCTTAGAAATCCTTCTTTGGCACAAAATTCCTTGAATTCATTTGAAACATAGTCACCTCCATTGTCCCTCCTGAGAGCCTTCACCTTTTTTTCGGTCTCTTTCTCCACTAGTGCCTTGAATTATACAAATTTTTAGAATGTCTAATCCTTCTTCCCCATGAACAAGGTCTTGTACTTTCTTGAGAAATCATCAATAAAAATAACATAGTACTTATGTCTGGTAGTGGAGGTTGTCGATAAGGGTCCACAAACATCATAGTGGACTCTCTCTAATATTGCATTTGCTTTGCTATCTCAATCATGGAATGTGGATTCCACATACTTCCCCAAGGTACAACCCTTGCAGATATCTTTCTATTCAAGTGATCCTTTAGGGAGGCTAGTAGTTATTTTCTACATAAATTTGAGGGCACCATGGAGAAAATGACCAAGTCTTTTATGCTAACATTGCACCTCTACACTTTATCTGACTTACTGCTTAATGCAAAACAATCTTCCACATCCAGCTTGTACAGGTTCCTCACAGCAACCCCATTCTGCTTCATTTGTTTGGTAGTTATGTGTCTCAGAAAGGATTTCCCTTTGTTGAAGATCACATCATATCCACAGTCTTTCAAAACTGCTACATAGATGAGATTCTTTTTCAGGCCTAGTACAAACATCACATATTTGAGGCGAAGAGGGGATATCGAATCCCTCTTACTATACCTATTCTGGTAGCATTGTACCTTCTATCATCCCCAAGCTCAATATGCATCTAGAGATATTTCTCCTCCAGGTCACTAAAAAAATCTCTACACCCTGTCATGTGGAATGAGGCACCAGAATCCAAGTACCACACACTCCCCATCACAGTGTTGTCCATGCATGTGATCAGGGCGAAGTCTAGCTCAAATTTTGAAGCCAATGTTTCACCTACTACTTCTCTTAAGTTCTTCTTGCTAGAATTTTTGCATGGAAACTTTGTCGCATTGTGCCTGAATTCATAACAATTGAAGCATTTTATTTTGGATAATTATTTCTTATTACCCACTTGGATGGAATCTGGTTTGGTTTGATATTTATTCCCTTTCCCCTTCTTCCCCTTTCCAACCAATGAAAAAAATTCTTCATCCTCTCCCTTGGATGAAATTTCATCTCTAGTATTTCACCTTATTTCTTCTTGTACCAAATCATACCATAAGCGTTCCCAATTCAGTAATATCTCCCTCCCGTTCACCAAGTTCTAGTATTCATGCCATAATTTAGGAAGGAATAGAAGAACTAGGCTTATCGGGTCACCATCCTGAACCTTCTCCCCAAATCCTCCAAGTTTATCACAAATTTGTGTGAACCTAGTCAGATAATAAACCACAGATTCATTCTTTTGCAATATGATATTACAAAGTTTGTCTTTGAGGGCCAATTTTCTATGGTCACTACTATTTTCAAAAATCTCATACTGTGTTGTACACATTGCAAAATGAGTTTCTTTCCCATGGAGATTCGAGACTATGTTCTCTCTCACTCCCTCCAGAATTATTCTCCACGCCTTGGTTACATATTTCTTCCATTGGGCAAGATTTTGTGCATCATATTTTGTTAGTTTTTCAACATATTTCTTGATGTATTATAGCAAGCCATTGTCAGCAAGTACTACCTCCATGTGATCCTTCGAGGTAATAAAATTTGAGTTGCCTTCAAGTGCATAATCAATTCACAGTCCATTGAAGGCTATTCTCCCAACTCTGAAGAAATCTTGTTACACTGAAGTTGCAAATTCGAACCTCCTAAGGAGAAACTTCGGAATTCGTTTTCTAATGTGAATAATTAGGGAAATTTTGAGGTCTAAAATGGGCCTCCTAAAGAAATTATAAAATAATAGTGAAAATAATAAAACAAGATTTGATTACATCATCAAATTTTAGAGGGAAAAAGGAAAAAACTACTTTTTCATCTCATATTTTCAACTTATCTCTCAAATTTTTTACTCAAATTTCGAGCAGGAGTACTCGTTGGATGCAAAATTTAATTCATCATCCAAGGAGTACCCATGTTGCATACTTTCGATGGATCCTGCTACATGAAAAATGTGATTGCAATCTTGTTTTTTCATGTATTTGTCATTTTTCATGTAGCAGATTCCATTGAAAGTATGCAACATGGGTACTCATTTGATGAGGAATTACATTTTGCATCCAACGAGTACTCCCACTCGAAATTTGAGTAAAAACTTTGGGAGATAAGTTGAAAATAAGAGTTGAAAAAAGTATTTTTATTATTTTATTGTTTTTTAATATGTTTACCCTTTTACTTAAAAAATGGCGAATCATCCCCCATGGTTGACATCATCATCTTGAATCCTATTGATTCTTATAAAGTTTATTTTGGTTGTACGTTTTTCTTAGGAGGCCCATTTTAGACCTCAAAATTCCCCTAATGCTTTCTCTAATACCATGTGAAAATATGGTGATAGTATTGTAACTACTCAAGTAATTTAATCCAAATAATGAGACACAATCCTACTCTACTACTCTGCAAAAATTGATTCACAATTAGAACAATATTTTAAAACATGCATCAATCATATACATAAGAACACATATGCATCTAGGGGAAAGCAATCGCTAAAAACCCCTTAAGCCTTGTTTGCATTAATCAATTGACAGATAAATTGATTACAATTCGTTGCTCGCTCTGAGCAACACCTACAAGTAAATAATTGTTCTCTCTGCCAAGTGAGAACCTCAGACCCAGACTTAGTCAACTTCTTCCCCCACCTGAGCTACTATTTCCTTGCGTAATTCCTGAGGAAATTGGCCCCTATTTTTTAGAAATTTCCTCTAAAATTCTTGCATAATTCCAAAGGACTAATCATTGATTGCATGAAACACATGTACACTCAGAACTAGTTTACATTGATGTTACACTGCCTTTGAATCTCCACTGCGACTGAGCAATTCAAATTCCTTGCATGAATGAGCTAATTTTGGTTGATTGATCAATTAACTGGAGATCATTGAGTTAGATTGTTGTCCCACTACACAACTGACCCTCCACTAGTTCTATTAACTGTTAGATATAGTTTAACTAAGTACAAATGAAACTAATTTAACTGGATTGCTATAAATTAGTAATCAACACATGCAAACTAAACTCCAAGCCCACTGACTCAAAATTATTGAGCTAATTGAGTGACCAGAGCCATATCACCTCAGTTAATAGCCTCCAAGTTGTATGTTGATGTGTAAATTTTGAATTTTCTCAATTTAACTAAGGCAAAGTCAAATTGAGCCTTTCTTGCTACACTTCTCAACAAAATTGACTTTGTGTCATGCAAGTATGAGACTAGCACAGTGTCAATTCCTCTAAATATCATTATAGATCTATCTTAACCACAGATCTACCATGTGCCGAGAAGGATCGAATCTCTTGATATGAAAACCTCTTTTAGAGTGCAAAACTTGAAAAAAGGTTTGCACCTCAAAAAAGGTTATAGTGGCAGTGGTTGGAACTGACCTTATATCATGCGAGTATAAGACCAACCCAGTTGTCGATTACTCTAGATACTATAATCGATCAATCTTAACCATGGGTCTACCTTGTGCCAAGAGGGATCAAATCTCTTGATAAACAAACTTCTTTTAGAGTGAAAAACTTCAAAAAATGTTCGCAACTCAAGAGATTTTAAATTACATTTTGGAATGCATAAATCAACACAATACCCTGAAAATATCCTTGGACACGTGGGTTATGTAGAGTATACAATTTAAATTTTCAATTTCATCAAATATTTGCTAGATTTTAAACTAAATTGACCTTTAAATATACTTGAAAAATGATCGAAATGTAAAATAATAAAAACTACTTGAATTATTTTACAATTTTGGCATGAATATTGTCACAGTCCATAACTTGATGTAGATTAAAACTTCTGGTAAATTGTGTGTTGTCTTCATTTATGTGCCCAACGTTTCGGGTGAACAATTCACCCATATCTAGGGACATGAAACTTTTTTGATGACGTGAAGAGTGTTAGACCAAGTTAAATAGATAATGGAGTAAGAATATAACCATTAGGGTAAGTGAAAATGGTATGACTCTTAATTAAATAATTAATATTGAATAAATTGAAATAAAGGGTGAAATATTAAAAACAGAGAAATTAGACTAAATGAATTAAACTGAAAGGTCAAATGGATAAAATACATTAAATGGTTAAAAGGATAAAATGAAATAATAATTTCAAATAATCAATATTTAAAAATAAATTGGTTTGTTAAGAAACATGAATAATAAGTCAGAAAAATATATTAACTTATTATTAGATTGAATGAAATTTTATGGATTATAAATTATTATATTATATTTAATTAAGGGATAAAGGTTAGAATATATTAAAATAATAATTAAAATGATTGTGAATTGGTCAAAGTACAATAGGTCAATATAGATTTAAGGTATTATTAATGAATTATATTAAAATATTTTGATTAATGAATGAAGATTAATGATTAAATAAGAAATATATTGAAAAGGATTAACAAATAAATGATGTCTAAATTTTAACTAGAAGATGTAATTATAAGAAGTAAAGGGAGTGGAAACTAATAAAAAATTTGGATGAAAAATAATATTAAATGAACTAGAATAAAAAAGAAAGGGATAGGAAAAAGCTTAAGAAAACGAAAGGAAGAAGATGAGCGGGGGCGGGGGGAAAGCGGGTGGGGTTTAATATGGGCTATAATTTATATTGGAGGGATTAGAAGAACAATGTTTAAAGGATAAGAAATGGATAGTTGGATTCCAAGAATGGATTAACTCGTATCCATCTTTCCAATTAAAGTTGTCATGATGCTTTTAAATCTCTAGGGCTTCCGTGATGATATGGGTGGAGTGGAAGGGGGAAAAGGCTAAGATTTTGGTTTAATAAAAAAAAATAAGATGTTTTGTAGAATGGGAGTTTTCAACAATGGCGGATTTAGCATACGATTATGGTAGGTGTCATCCATGTGTTCTTTGAGTTTAGCTTTGAAGGATCTACTAGTTTTCCCTATGTAAGACATTCCACGAGAGCAAGGAATTTCATAGACTCTAGGACCTAGCATAGGTTCATTCTTGTCCTTGGTTGATCTAAAAAGTTGGTTGATGGTTTTATGGGGTTTGAAAAATGTCTTGATGTTATTTTTAGATACAATTTTGGAAATATGATCAGTAACACCTTGAATGTGTGACAGGGTTACTTTGGCTAAGGGAGGGTTACTAGAATGGATTTTATCTTATTGGTGGAGAACAAAATGAAAGGCCCTGTTGATTTGGGATGTGCAGTAACCATTGGATTTAAGGGCTTTGGTGATATGAACTTTTTCAATGGGAAAGGATTGCGAAGAGGAGATCTGAATGGCTCTAGTGACAATGGTTTTGAGCACTATATATTTTTTAGCAAGATAATTGTGGGAGTTGGCATGAAGTTACCTATTGTTGTGAGTCGTTTTTTGATATAATTGGTGAGTAAGGGTGCCATCAGGGAGGCGAGAGACACAAACATCAAGAAAGGGGAGGGAATGGTTCTCTTCAAGCTCCATATTGAACTCCATAATGAACTGGATGTGAGGGGAAATATTATTGAGTTTGGAAAGCAATTCTTGGAGTGGTAGTAAATCATGGGACCAAATAACAAAGGTGTCATAAACAAATCGTTTCTAAAATTTAGGTTTTAAATGGAAGGTCTCAAGGGCTAATTGCTCCATAAAAATGTTAGCTACAACAGGGGACAAGGATGAACCCATAGTTGCGTTGAAAAATGTAACTAGTGTCGGTCTTCCTAATTGTATTTGAGTCATGATTTAATGCATTTATAAAAATAAAGAAAATACAATTTTTATTATAAAATAAATTGACTTATTAAAGCATGGGTTTCATGCTTGGGTCAAATTTTTATAGTTCAAAGCCTCCATTGCAGGCTTCTAGGGTTTATGTCAAGTGTCCTTGTCCATTTTATAATGTAAAATATCCTTCTTGGGCTTCATCTATCAAAGAAGAAATTTATTTATATGTAAAATAGGTCATTTAGGCCTCCTCCACCAAGTCATCCTAAAACTGGACAAGTCGGCCTATCCAATATAAAGGCAACAACTCAACCTCATTTGGAGCACTCACTCATCAAGTTTGATTTGCAATATTCTCGGCCAAGAAAAAGTGTGAAATTCAAGAAAGGAAGAATAAAGGGCTACTGAATAAGGAGGTCTTTGTCAAGCACTAAGATTCAAAATTATCTCTCTTTCTCTCACATGTGCGAAGTTGATAGGTTATTGGAAAGGGCTGAAATTCTAAAAATATTGGGAGTCGAAATTATGGACTATAGCTAGGTTGAAATTATGAAGTTGTCACGGGTCGAAATTCTAGATTATATTTGGGCTTAAGTTGTTGGACAAGAAGAGACTACAAGAGTTTTTTGGACCATCTTGGAAGGTTGACTTGGTGGAGGAGGAATGTATTTTGGGTCTAAGGTCTTGGTCTATCTCAATTTGGTTTACCAGTGAAAGATTTTTGGGTAATTTAATTATTAGTTAAATTACTTGTCATTAAATTGTCAAACTAGTGGTTCGTGAAATTGCGAAGTATACTTGCACAATATATGCTAGGAATCAACTTTCAATTTCAAAAGAGAACCCTAATATATTGAAAGAAACGGACAAACTGAAATAAAACCTATTCATGAAAAATATCTAAGATGAATATGCACACACTTTATTTTTCCAAAAGTATCAAATTCAGAACTTGGGAAGAAATATTTTAATCTATGAAATTGTGATGACAATTGACATGAAGGTAAACTTATTCTATTGACATTAAAATAGATATATTCTAGTGACATGAAATTAAATCTATTTTACCAACAGGCAATTAAATCTATTCTAATGACTTGAAAGTAAATTTAATCTATAAAACAACAAATCGTATACTAAGAAAGCATTGAATACTTAAACTATGAAATTTAAAGGCAACCTATTCTGAAAGCAGCGAGAGATCAATTGAAATTACTAGTGTGGGCATTGTCAGATTAGGATCATTAATGAGTATCTATTAAATAAATTGAAAAGAAATAAATCTATGAAATGATAGCAATAACATTTAACCTGAAAAAAAAAAAAAAAAAAAAAAAAAAAAAAAAAAAACATAAATTGAATGAGCATGAAAGAATGTAAACAATGCATCTAATCAAAAGACTTAAAATGAACATAAATAAACTAAAAAATAAAACATTAGAATACATCACATGCTCATTAGGTGGCCATCCTAAAGTGTATAGGAGGTAGAAAGTTGAGAAAACTCTTGATCAAACACCAAATGAAGGCACAACCATATCAAAGTGAATTACAATGGCATTCATTACATCAATCACAAGCATAATGCCAATCCTTAATACCCAAAACTCTGCATTGAACCATAAGCATAGCTCCCAAAAAATTTCACACCTTTTGAGAGGAGAAGGCACTCCTATTTATACAAATATTAAGATAACTAATTCATAAATGTAGATCCACAAATACATCATGTGGTTACAGTCATGTTTTGACATATAGCAATTAGCATCTCTTCATATCCTCTCATAAATATCTCCTAGATTTGATAGGAGACACTTTGAAAACTTCCATGATTTTTCTCCATGAATTGTGCTTGATCAATGATCTAAAATATTCAAAAGTTTGAAGAATAAATTCGAATTTGAGACTTAGAGGTTATATATGACTGTCCTAGAATCTTCAAATATGCCTACACACATCACAAAATTATTCCAACTTTTATATATAAGTGAATACATGTTATTTTTCTAATATTTAACCAAATTCCCTTAAAATACTAAAATTAATGTATTGGAAAATCATATGTCTAAACTCATATTGGATCATGAAGATGCATGGTCTTAGTGTATGGTTATGGAGTTGCGGAATATGGAAAATTTTGAAGCAAAGTGAAATAAAAGAGGGCGAAATGAATGATATTTTGGAGACCCGACAAAGATTTTGACTGGGCTTTCCCCTATAGAGAGGTTTTATCCCTGTCTAAGAGCCTACATCTGGTGACGTTGATCTTCTCATTTTATTTGGATAATTGCTTGATGAAACTAAGATAAAAGAAGAACATAAGAAATTTAATAAGAACACAAGAAAATCACAAGCAATTATCAAGGTAAGAAAATATTTTTGCCTTTACGATTTTCTAACATGGTTTCATAGCTAAGGTGAAGAAGAAGGAAAAAGGAAAGTCTCAAGGAGTAAAGGATATAAAGGAAGAGAGAGATAAAAAGGAAAGGTTTTCAAGGATGGTCTCAAGGAGTAGAATATAGAAATATGAAAAACTCAATGAAGTCATAATACAAGCTAGAAGGAGCCTCCAAATACAGGGCTTGAGAATGGATTTTATTCTTGCAAGACATAAATTTTTGGATTTTGTTCAAGGAAAATTCAAGGAACTAGAAGATGAAGGAGGAAAGAAAATTACAAGGAAACTGATATCTTAGCCATGAACTTAATTGTATATGGAGTGACGGACAATCTCATCCCTTACATATCTAGTATAGAATCTACACAAGCAATGTATGAAGCCCTCTCCAAATTGTTTACTATCAAGAACATTGGTCATATAACTAGTCTCAAGAATGAACTAAGAGCAATTAAAATGACAAAGGATGACACTATATAATAATATTTTTTAAGGATCTATAGAATAATAGAAAAACTAAAATCTATCGATGAAGTTTTTCCAAAAAAGGAACTTGTAATTGTTGCTCTATTAGGTCTACCATAATCTTGGAACTTGTTTTCCTCAGAGATCAACAGTCGGAAAAACACACCTACCTTTGAACAAATGTGGAATGCTTGCAGTCAAGAAGAATCCCACATTGCATTAGTAAGTAAGAAGGAGAAGGATGTATAAATCAACACTGCAAATGCCTACATTTCTCAACACAAGAAGAAGGGAGTTTTCAAGAAGTTCAAAGGCCCCGGGAAGCAATTTGACATATCCAAGATTGAATGCTACAATTGCCATAAGATGGGTCACTATAGAAGTCATTTTCCCGAGAATCCAAGGAGTAAGAAGAGAGAAATATATCATGCAAATGTTGCAGAAGAAGCTCTATCAAAGAAGAACAAGACTGAAGAGTCAAAGTCTTCTCCTATAATCTACTACTTTAAGTGTTGAAATGTTTTATTTTATGTTTTGATTTTTATAATTCTTAGGTCTAATATGATTTGTTAGAAATTCTGGAATTTTTTTTTTAAGTTGTAGGTATCCCTCAGTAGGATTGGATTAGACATATCCCTCGCAATTTTACCAAAGATAAGTATCGTGTTCTTTGTTTCCTCTTTTATGTTTGGTTTTCTCCTCACATCAAGATTTTTGCATTATGTACTCATAATCCTTTTATGCATTTCCCTTAGTAGGAAAACTTGAGGAGACACAAAGGTTGTGGAGGATACTTCAAAGGATAGGCTTGAATCTTGAAAGAATTTTTTTTTAAATCCTCTTCAAAGTAAAAGGTTTGTTAAAGAAAAACTCGAGGTATGCCTTAGATCACAAGTTTTATTACAAGTTTTTTTGCATATAAAAGGTACAATCATTCTCATTTGAAATTTTCTTTATATTACTAATATCTTTATGTCTAGGATTTTGAATCATAAATATTATTGTTAGACTGATTAATCATTACTTTGAATCTACCCTCATTGTCATTATCTCTTATCATGTGTTCATTTTTCTGAAACCCTAACCTTTAGGTTCACTATAAAACCCTAGCCTCTTGATGCTAAGGGTTTGTCAATGCTAGTAAAGTTGAAACCCTATTCCTCTTAGGATTATTGATAAAATCTAGAACCTATAATGAGAATTATATTATTTTGTTGTTTTGGGTTTTGGTATTGTTATGGCAAATTCCTAGTCTTTCAAGGTTTGTTGTTATTGTCCTAGTTACAAACTGAAACCCTAGATATATAAGAATTTGATAATTTACGGTTTGTTGTTATTAAGTCAAAACCATAGATTTTATGGTTTGGTGAATTATGGTTTATGAGAAAGACCCTTGTATTAGCTAAATGGAGATCCTAAAAATGAAAATCTAGATATTTATTCTTCAGCATAATCGAAACCCTAGCTTGATTAAAATTGTTGTATGTCTAACTTTGATATATTGATGTTTGTATCTAGGGTTTACCCAAGTAAGTATTGATATAAGTCTCTAATATATGATAATGAAACCCTAGATATGTATATAATATGCTAACTTGATTATTAATTGTATGTAGGGTATAAAGCAAAACCCTATTAGAGATAGATATTCTAGGGCATGATGATATTATTTTCGATTATTGATATGATTTAGATTTTATGATAAAATCTAAGGTTTACAAAAAATTGTAGTAGAGTCTGACATGTAAAAGCATATTGTTGAAACCCTAGATGTATAATATTATGATTAATTGCTAACTCAATGTGGTTTCTGATAATTAAGGCTTTATGTTTTGGAGATGAAGTCTAGTGTTTGTTACAAAGCTTTGGAAAGTTGCTAAAGTCCAGAATATAAAAGGATGCAACCCTTGTTGATTATTAAACTTACTGTTTGATGTCTAAGGCTTGATTGTTTTGATATTTCCATTATAATTACATGATATAGTTGAATTCATGATTATGTATACTTGTACTCGATTTCACTTATTGTTGAAATTTTGTAGGCGCGTAATCTTCATGATGTTTTAGATGTCCTTAAGTAAATATGACCCACTAGTATTGTTGAGCATGATAAATAAAAGGAAGCTATAAGAATGATGATAATAAAGATGACCTTGATGCCATGATGAAGAATGGAGCTTTGAAAAAGTTGAAATTTTCTATGAAGAAGAAATTTGTTGATCTCCCTAAGTTGAGAGGGAGCTTGATAAAAGAAAACGTATATCACCCTAGTTGAGAGGGAGAGCATGTTATAACAATTACATTAAATATCTTGAAGTAAGAATGAAAGTAATACAGATGGAATCTCACAAAGTTGTAAACAAAATACTTGAGTAGTATTGAGGTTGTATTTGGTGTTGATGAATAAATGAAAGTAGAAAGTTTCCAACAAAGTGTGTTTGGATAACTCGATGATGACATAAGAAACATTAGGATGATTGAGAACCCTGAAGGTTTGTGTTTACTTGAATATATGTATTTGAAAGTTTGTTACTGATCGGGATTGTGTCTGTACAAGTGAGTCTCTCCACAAGAAGGTTGAACAATTTGAAGCATGCTTGGACTGGTGTATATATATGTTTTAGTCTATAAGGAGAGATGAGGCATTATGTGTAATACAAAATTCCTCATATGACATCTAGATAGCATGTGTGTTGATGTCTGGTTCCCAAAGTAGGGAGGGTGGAATTGGTCATGGAGATCTGAACTTAGATACGCACCTAGATCCCTGGGTTGGTGGCAAAGCTTAAAATCAAGATGGTACCTATAGTGGCTAAAGCTTCAGTACACCTTAGCCCCACCCAATTAGAGTACCCTGGTCAGGTATATAATCTGTAGCACCATGTTTGTTTTGTGACTCTTCATAGAGTATATCATTTTAAGATCTTCCATGTACCTATGTATATATGTAATTATGAATACCTCCCAAGTTAAGAGGGAGTGTTGAAAAATGTAACTAGTGTTGGTATTCGTAATTGTATTTGAGTCATGATGTAATATACTTACCAAAAGAAAGAAAATTTAATTTTTATTATAAAATAAATTGACTTATTAAAGCATGGGTTTCATGCTTGCGTCAATTGTTTATAGGTCAAAACCTCCATTGTAAGCTCCTATGGTTTATGTTGTGTCTTTGTCCATGTCATAATGTAAGACCCTTCTTGGGCTTCATCTACCAAATAAGAAAATTATTTCTATGTAAAATAGGTCATTTAGGCCTCCTCCACCAAGTCGGCCTCAAACTAGATAAGTCGACCTAATTGAGGGGAAAATATCCTATATGAAGGCAACAACTTGATCTCATTTGGAGCACTCACTCATTAATTTCGATCTGCAATATTCTTGGCCAAGAAAAAGTGTGAAATTCAAGAAATTAGGAAGAAAGGGTTAGCGAAGAAGGATGAGGTCTTTTTCAAGCACTAGGATTAGAAATTATCTCTCTTTCTCTCACATGTGCAAATTTGTCAGGTTACTGAAAGGGCCAAAATTTTGAAATTTCTGGGCATCAAAATTTTGGATTTTAGTTGGCCCGAAATTTTGAAGTTGTCAGGGGTCAAATTTCTAGATTGTAGTTGGGTTGAAGCTATTGGAAAAGAAGAGACTACAAAATTTATTTGGATCATATTGGAAGGCTGACTCAGTGTAGGAGGAAGGTATTTTGGGTATAAGGTCTTGGTCTATATCAATTTGATTTACCAGTGGAAGATTTTGACTGGGTTTTACCCTGTAGAGGGGTTTTATCCCTGGCTAAGTGCCCACATCAGGTGTCATTTATCTTCTCGTTTTTTTTTTTTGAAACTTAGATAAAAGAAGAACATAAGAAATTTAATAATAACACAATAATATCATAGGTAATTATCAACATAAGAAAATAGTTATGCCTTTATGATTTTGTAACAAGTTGTACCCTCGGTTTGCTCGTAGCATACCCCATTAAAGGTAAAAAAGGTGGTGGTAAGGAATTTTGTTATAAGGTTTAGGGCTTCAAAATCTACCAACTTGGAAATGAGATCAATGGCTTCAGGGACAGGAATTTTTTGAATAATGGAATGACATCAAAGCTAACCATGATGTCATTTTCATCAAGCTTAAGGTGCTTGGTTTGTTGGATGAAACCAGAGGAGTTTTTAAAGGAGGAAAAGTGGTCAGAAAAGGGATGAAGATTCTTGGCAAGGAATCTAGAAAGAGCATGGGTGGGACCACCAATGGCACTAGCAATAGGTATAAGGGGAATATCCTTTTTGTAAATTTTAGGTTGACCATAGATCCTGGGGGTAATGGAGTTAAGGGGAATAAGGAGCTTTTGGATGGTTGGGTTGAAGGATGAGGATTTGATGGCTTTGATGACCTTGTTGGTAACATATTCGAGGGGTTTCTTAGATAAATTCTTGTATGAATAAGACAATA
This sequence comes from Pinus albicaulis, assembly GCA_034641835.2. Classification (NCBI taxonomy): domain Eukaryota; kingdom Viridiplantae; phylum Streptophyta; class Pinopsida; order Pinales; family Pinaceae; genus Pinus; species Pinus albicaulis. The sequence goes on from CM076573.1 coordinate 487,198,553, forward strand.
GGAGATCACACATCTTGCAATGGTAATCTGAGGAATTCGTAATGTCAGATGCACTGCCTTTATCAGCTTTAAGAATGAGAGTTTTCGGGTTGGAATTGAGTTAACGAAGGGCTTTAAATCCTATTTTTTAATGTTATGATTGGGGAACTTGGAGCCTCAGAGAACGCGCCCACATTCTTTCTTAATTTATTCTGCCACGTGGGAGGGAAGGTGGTGGGAGATGGATTCAATGTAGCAAATAATATCCTCAAAGGGAATGACATGGGGAACAAGAGCATAATTGAAGCCTTTTTCTAAAAATAGATTAAGGAGAGAGCATCAAGCTCAATCAATGACTTTAACCACCTTGGCATTAAGAGATGAAAGAGGAGGAGATAAGGATGAAAGGGGATAGGCGAGGAGGAAGAACTAAGATTAACATCAAAATTAACGTTAGGATTATATAAGGGGTTAAAATTGAGATGAGGATCAATATTTAGATTACAGTGAACATTTAATATTTTATAAGTTTTAACCATAAGAAATTTTTATTTTTATTTTTATTTTGATTTCTTTGTATAGCATATACGTATATGCATAAATGGCATTGAAATATTTTATTTAATATGGAAATTAAAATATTTTATTTATAGAGCACATTTTCTATATTAAAATGTCTTTGTGTTGTTAATATAGTTTTAAATACATGTCAATATTATAACCTTGCATAGTGAAATATTTTATTTATGACCCACGTTGAATATTTTTGTTATTATTAATATTTTTTAAATGCCACATATTAATTTTATATCAACAACTAAATTAATTACACATATTTATTTTATTAGATAGTAACTGAATTATTTAATTTTTTATTACTTGTTTTTTTGACATTAAAAACAGATTATTTAAGTCTTATATTGAAAAAATTAAAAGGAAAATATAAGATTTTTTTAATTACTTTATCTCTCTAAAGACTTAATATAGAAAAAAAATTATTTGTGTCTCATATAACGAAAGTTAAATATTTTTACTATCTCCTTCATAATGGGTTGTAATATTAGTAACCATGTCTCCTTCATCCTAGGCTATAATATTGACAACCAACTGAAAAAGCATAGTGAGAGTGGGATTATTGATGTTTTATAATGTTTTTAATGAAAACTAAGTAAATATATATTTTTTATTTATAATTATATTTAATTTGTATTTTGAAAATGACACGTTCCAACTCCATGTTAGGATATTTTGAAAAGGACATGTTCTCACTCCATTATTCCATGCAGATGGATAAACAATAGAGATAAATATTTTCCTTCAACTTGTCCACATCAGTTCTGGAGCTAATGCATGAACTGAAAATATCATCAAAAATAACAAATTTATAAGACATAAAAGGAGTTAACAAACTATATCCCTTTAAAAGCCCCATCCCTTATGCTTCCACTATCATTTTTCGAAATCATTCTACAAAAATTAAGAATAAAAGGGGAGGAGAACACACCCTTGCCTCAATCCTTTCTCTAGTTTGATTAACTGAGTGGACATACTTATCACAAAATCAAGATTCATACTATTCATTAAAACAAGATGCATACTAAGACCTTTAAAAATTTTCTAGAGAAAAAAAACCATATAATATCACAATGTACAAAATGTACAAAAAATTAAGATCCACGATATCCAAGAAAGATACCATTTAATATTACAATATTTTCATGATACATTTTTCTAAACAAACTTTGTCCCTATTGGAAAAAAAACCTAACTTGCAAAGCCATTTGTTGTATCTACAAGGAGTCTTAGCTTGTAATGTATTGAGATTTCCCTCATGGCTCTTGTGCTTTTTCTTTTCTTCTGTGGGGTCTTCTCAACTGTTGGAGCTTGTGGTACTGATTCTGCTAACAACTCCTCCTTATCTCTTGCAAGCTCATCTTCAATTTCATCTTCAATGACAATAGGCCCCTTAAGCTTGGGATTAAATTTAGATTTCAACCCCGACCTTACTTTGTTTGTGGCTCTGGTTCTTGGCCTCCTTGCATAATCTGTTTTAGGGTCAGGTTCTATAGGATCTTCACCCTTCTTTTGCCATTCCTCAATAGTCTCATCTTTCTCACTATCTGAGACCTCTAGCTGTTTTTTTCTCCTGTTAGGTTTTTCTTTTGTTTGTTCAATAGCTTGTTGACTACTCTCGGCCTCTTTAGCAACAATTTTATTTTGCTTATGCCTTCTAGGAAAGGGGTGTCCTAGTGTCCTCGTCGGTTGTTGTGCCTTCTTGTTCAATTCATGGGTGTACAACATCTTAATCAAACCATGGTGGTATACATATTTTGGGTACCAAACCCTCATTTTTCTTGCAGAGGCCACCATCTTAAGCAAGCTTTGAAGAAGGTAAAAAGGCAAGTTCATCCTATTAAAACCAGCCAAATGCACAAGAAATCACATATCATATAAGAAAATTTTGGAAAAACGACCATCACATGTCAAATAAATTTGAATATTCCTCATATGATCAACCCATTCTAGCTTTAAAATTCTTATGTGCACCCCAATGCTCCAGCAAGGGTTTTGGTTGTCATCCTTCACAAAATAATTTAGATTTACTCCTTGCACCATATGTCTCTTAAACCATCTTTCCCCCTCAAATGGTCTTTTAGTTGCCTCAACGATGCTTTCTTATGTTACATCAAATAGCATCCCCTGAACCATATCTCTATTGTTATCAAAAGAATCAATGAAATCACTGGTTAGCTTAATATCATACCCTCTTGAGAGTTGGAAAAATGGCTCCAAGCCGGCTTCTCTAAACATCGCAAAAGTGTCAGGCCCCTACACATGACAGAGAATTGATCCATCTAGCTCATAGCAGTTGAGGTGGCCACTCTTTCCCATCTATCTAGCTAGCAGTTTCCAAGAATTTACCAATTCAACTTTTTCCCCTTGCGTGCTCTACTAAAATGGAAATGGTTACCAACGCCCAGAAAATGGTTCCTGCCCCCTCAGATTTATCAAAGACTTGTTTTTAATTAACTTCGCTGCCACTGCAAGCAGTAAGAAATGCAAATACATCATTTGTATGAACCCTAGTAAATTTTTTCAAGTGGTGTAGGTGGAACTAGGTCAAACACTTGCTTCTCATGCCAATGGTTGCCACCGACTTGGATTATCCAACACTTGATTCTCATGCAATTCGGTGCCACTCCATATCGTCAGAGTTGCAAATACATCAGTTGTACACAACCTAATTTATCAAAGTACCAGCTACTTTATACCAGTTGTACACTTGGTTTCCACTGCACACTGTACAACCTACTTTATCTGCTGAAATATACCAAATGTACACTACTTTGCCACTGCATACAAATAATGATTTAAGAACCAATGGTAACATGAAATATAGAATCACATACAGATAAAGGTTTAACATGAAATGGAAACATCATATATAGAAGCACATACACATGATGGTCTAAGAAATTAATTTCATGACAAGGCTATCAAACCCCTTAGTGCATGAAATATACATAATAAATATGAGCTTAGAAATCAAAACAGAGATTCATTACAGTTTCCTAGGGAGCTGCTCTAATCCATTATAATCCCTCCCCTAGGCTACTACATTGAAACTAAAACGTTAGAAAAGAGATTAGAATAATATTTTTTTCCCTTAGTGTAAGAACTACCACTAGTTATTTTGGTAAGCTCTACTTACTTTAGTCCACTAAACAACTACTAGCCTTAGATTAAGTCCCCTGGAAGCCTCTTAATAGAATATCTTAGTACAATTTCATAAAAAAAATTCCATGTTCTGAGAATAGTCTAAGTCCACCTGCATTAAGGGAAGTTCCATGTTCTGTATTCTCATTCATTTTCCAGCATTGTTGTAGGCACTGGAAAATCATTTTCCAGCACCAACAGGAGCCCTAAGTGTATACTTTGAGGGTTGGGTACATAATAGGGATGTTACTACTATGTATTAAGATATTGTGCATATGCATATCACATTACATTCATATTAGGATATTAATATTGTGGGTTTGTGTGATGAATCCTTTAGGTTTCCTAGTCTCATGGAGTGGTTGAGATCATTTTTGTAATTATATTTATTGTTTTGATTTATTGATAGTTCTTAGGATCCAGTAAGTTGTTCTCTTCTAGATTTCTTGATTTGTTTTTCTTTTTGTCAAACTACTTTATCTTCTATTTGGATTAATAAAAATTAGTCAAATATTTTTTTACTCACACTTCAGTGTAGAAATTTATGTTGTAGGTTATAGTTCATGTTAAAGTTATGTTGTAAGTTATCATTCATTGACTTCACTACATTCCACCTAGAGCCATATTTATTGAAGATCATTCTGGGGTGTTTATATAACAGGGTTTTTGGAGGGTATTTATCGTGTTATGTATTATGTGTAGACTAGCACTAGGGGATCTAGTGTAGACTGGCACTAGGGTGCTAGATTTTTCAATAATAGCAACCTCATACATGCGGCAACATTACACTTGGTTGAGTGTGTGTCTCTAAGCTAGTTAGTTTGAAGGGGAAATACAATCAATCTCACGCAATTTTGAAGGTAACCTGCTTATGAGTGCACTAAAGACAAGTAGGTCTAGTCTTCTTGAGAAACATAGGTCTAGTAAGGTATAGAGAGATAGAAAAAAGGAAACCACAAGTGCTGAAAATATAAATATAGAAGTGTGCCCAAAAGAAAATTGCTAGTCAAAATATAAAACACTAAAATTAAGTGCAGAGTTTGGCATTGTCTTCGCAGTTTCAAATTTAATCATTTGACTTCAACATTTGGGTAATAGCTGATATCAAATTATCTGTGAGTACCAGGGGATCTGTTTAGGGAGAAGATAAATGAAAATTTTCAGAAACACAGTGATCTACAAGTGCACCTTTGTTCATTCCCTAAATTGTGCAGTCTATTGGTATTTCAATTTTTATATCCAAATGTTTACAATAGATTTTTCTTTGCTGCAATTTATTTTCAAAGGAAAAACAAATAAAAAATTACCCTTGTACATTACAAAATTCCATAACAATCTAAGTAGGTGGGATCGGGAATTTAATACATCAGTCTTTTGTGTGAATTTGGATATACAGGAGAACATAGATATCATATACGAATTTCTTTGACATAGATTCCAGGGATCGGGATAGGGATTTAGATGGACGTTTCATTATGCTTTCATTTATATATTTTTGAAATGGGAGAGTGGGTTACCATTTTGTGCATGAGCTATGTTTCGCTACAGGGGGGCTTCGGACCGTCGTGCCTGATGGAGTTGTCGCACTAAACGGGGGGAGTCAGACCGTCGTGGTTGATGGAGTTGTCGCACCAAACGAAGGGCGTCAAACTGTCGAGAGCTGCGCTATGTTCCGGAACTGGTAAAATGTTGGAGAGGTGAGTTATGTTCCCGATTTCAGGGAGTTGAGCTTCTTCCTTTTTGGAACCCCTTCCTGCGCTCGAATGAATTCCCCATTCCCTTCCATGCATTCATTGCAGCCGCAGTGGCGTCGGGTTTCAGGGGAAGTGAAGGGTGGAGGAGGGTAGGAGGGCAAGGGAGGAGGGTGGCAGAGGAAGAGGGTGGCGAAATTGGTGGGGCCCTCATAAATAGGCATGGCCAAAAATGGGGTCGTTGTGAGTCGGGCTAGAGAGGGGTGATCAGCCGAAAAGGGGACGACCAGAGGTATCAAATCACCTTCTAGTTTGTCCCAGGATTAGCCTCTTCCAAATAAATGTGATAATGAGCGATAAAAAAATCAAATAGAATCGGAAAGAAACTTTAAAAAGCACATTGGGATAAGATTGATAATAATAAAATGGAAACTAGAATGCCATAATTGGTACACCCACAATATATTTAGACAAACATTGACAAGGTGAATTAAAAAAAATGCGAAGTGTGGAGTTAATTTGACGGGACGTGCCTGGAGCAATCACAATACAAATATTTTAACTATATCGACGCCATTATGGTTATTGTTTGGTTTTTATAAATGTATAAAATTTATTTAATTTAAAAATATATTTTACTTATAAATTTGAAGTTTTAATTTTTAAATTAGATAAAACCATCATTGTAAATATTAGTATTTTTATGTCATTTTAACAATTATTATTAGATTAAAACCACCCCATATACACTTGTCAAAATATATGAAATTAAATTAAGTTTTAACGTCCACAAGACTAAAAATAGTCTATGGGACTATGAGTTCCCTGTTTTTCGCCTTTTGCATTTCAGTCCTTTTCTTATTCAAATTGATGATGAGCTGGCCCAACCTTCCAACAATCTCATCGTTGAAAAGACAATGTGAAGAAACCAATGCTAACATCTTCCCATAACTTTTTCTGATGTCTTTGAATGCATCACATTCCAAAATGAAATGTTTTTTCAATTCCACTGCCTTAGACGTGAAAAATGTGCACACTCGTTCTTCCCAAGCTTCTTTAGGCCTTTTCCATCGTCCTGTTTCACACAGAAGATGATGCGAGTTAGTTCTCAATTGAACAAGAAGAACCTTTTCTCTCCACAGAATGTTAGCTCCAATGTACTCTTTTTGTTGAAGATCACACGTAGGGTTGAATTCTTCAATGTAGTACTTCTTCTTTCTACCCAACTCTTTTCCCCATACTTGTTTATGAAACTTCTCCATAACAAAATTCTTTAGCTCCTTGCTATTTGTGGGAAAAGCACTGAGGTAGATATTCCATTTTTTCATCCATTTGTAGTTTTATCTCATCGATGTTTTCTTTCTTTCACTCATGCCTTCCTTGAAGATAAAATTAGGCCATCTACCTACTCCCATTTACTCATCTTCAAGTAAGTGTGGATGTCCTCCAACGTATCTATTAAAGAGAAATGAATAAATTAATTAATAAAGTGTTAAATGTCATATAACTGGATTAGACATCTATACCCATGTTCATCATTCAACGATCAAGAGTTGCGTATGGTTGGTTTTCTTAAATGTTTACAGTGACGTGGAATTTTGATTTGTGTATATATAAACCAGTAACTAGGACATGTGATAATGCTTAAGAGTTCTTTTATTACGAAGATTTCAGCAGTCATCGCCACATCACATACCTTTTCACAAATTGTTTTTTGCATTTGGCTTCGCCCAAATTCTGATTCCCAACGCTGAGAAAATCATTGATAATGGCCGCAGTATTTAATGACAGCCACCATTTCTATGATATGGAATTTCTCGTGATTCGTACTCGATTTCAACATGAATGACGAACAAAAGAGGCGGGATTAAAGAAATTATAATTTGAATTTTTATCGCCCTCTGTACTGCATCAAATTCAGGGATTTATCACATGTTTTTGCCATCCATACCATTTCTTTTCAATGCAATGAGATTTCGAGGAGTATGTACAACTATCAAGCAGAGAAAGGTTGATATGATTTGCTTAAGAGAAGCGGGGAATTGAACCGATGACTTCACATCAAGGAGTGCTTTAATTGAGCATCTCATCACCACCTCTCCAACACCTCGTGGACATATTGAGAAGTATTATGAAAAATGAAGTTTCCATGTATTTATAGCCCAAATCACTGTGTCACTGTGTTTTTCATCCCAAACATATATCTGAAGCAACCAACTCAACAAACATGTACGTTATAGTTTTCACTCCTATCCAAAAAAATAATTTTGAATTTAAAAGAATGTGCATTTATTCTTAAAATCATGCATCTGTTCCTAAAATCTCACACTTTTAAGTACACCTGTGCTTTTTATGACTAAATTATTTGGCCAATGTATAACCCTAATATCCAATTAAGGAAATAAAAGTATCTAAGAATTAATTATGAAATCAATGAAATCAAAGTATCTAAGCATTAATTATGATATTAGGGTCCTTAACATGGAAAAGGAAGGAAACATGAGTCCTAAGCCATAGAGGTTTCTTCTAAATGTCAAGGTCCCTAGATAAACAACTCAAACAAACCATATTCGACATCTTTAGGGCATCCTCATCTTCCAAGTAGGAATATGTACATAATTATAATATTTTGAATATTATTTATGGGTCTCAAGGCCCTTAACATGGTTTTGGGATGAGACATGGTGATTGGACCCTAAACTAATACCTTTGAATACATGGTTGTGAAAAACACGTCAAACCACCACACAAGACCTCTCAACGTTGTCCCTTCCTTTAATTAAGGATATGGATGCCACTAGGGGAATTTTGATACTAGGTAAATGATTCTTTGGGACCTACACATCTTTAAAGGAGGAAACCTAGGCCATACATCATAAAGGAAGCTTTTAAGAATCAAGGTTCAAGAACAACACCTTGATCAGCTAACATGGCATCTTAAGGATATCCTTACCCTTTAAGAGGTATATTAAAAATAGACACCACTATAAGGTTTTAAGCACCAAGTATAGGTCATGGGGAAATAGACATCGTCAACTGAGAAAATTTGATCCTGAGGACCTCACATAAGATTCTAGGAATCTAGCTTCAAGAACAAGGCCTCAAATCACCACTTGCAATGTCTTGAGAGTATCATCTCTCTGTTAGTTGGGATATGTTAATGTGGAAACTTAAGGATAAATTCCCTCCTTTGGACAACCTTCCTCATCTAGATAGACCCTCTTTTCCCTTGGAAAATTTTAATTTGTTCAAGGAAATATATTATATTTAATGGAAAACCCACAACTACACAAAAGTATAGGTCGACCTAAAGGACAAATTGGGTCTCCAAGGAAGCATATAAATACACCTCAATGTCACCTCATTTGCATATCATTATCACACATCTTCTTCTTCTCTTGGAGGTTCGACTTATTCTGAAAATTGCAGGTCTCTTTCACATGTGCGAGGAGGAGAGAGAAGATCTTTGATTGGGCCAAATTTTGTCTTTAACCATCGTTGACCTTTTGGAGTTTGGGATTGGTTTGACTTGAGTTTTTGCATCTATTTTGGAATCCATATTCTTTGGAAAGGAGGATAAAATTTTCTATAGACTTTGACCTTGGTTAATCGCAGATCTGCAACTAGGGTTTTAGTAGACTTTGACTTTGACTTTGACCGAATTTGGAGGATTGTTTTGGGACTATTTTGGCTGCACTTTAACCAACATTTAAGGTTTAATTTTTTGACAGTTGATCGAGATCTTTTGGATGTCTATTGATTGTTTATCGTTGACCATTTTGGACTACTACAGTTGTTATTGACTTTGACCAAACTTCATATTTGACTTGTTGACCAAATTTGACTATTGAGCTCATCTTTTGGATATTGATTTGTTATTATTTTTGGTTAGTCAAAGGTTTGAATTTGACTCTTTATTGATGAATTGGAACTTCGTATTCTCTTTGTTGAACATTTGATGACGATATAATAGAAAAAAATTGAAAGGGTTTTCCCCCTTGTGGGGTTTTCCTTGGTATTTGACCAAATCTTGTGTCCCTTATCATTGCTCTTAATTGTCTTCTATTGTACATTGCATTTCTTGTTCTATATACAATTGTTATTTATCATTGGAATATTAAATTTGATTGCTTATTGAAGAAAATATTGGGCTAAGTGATTGTACTAAGCATAAAATAGTGGAAAATTAACATGGTATTAGAGTTGAGGTGAAGACAAGCCCAAGGAATCAAGAGACAAGAGCAATCATCTTTGGAAGAAGCTAAAGGAACCTATTTGACTTGGTCAAGATGTCTACTTATTACTTCAAGGACATAGATAAGTTGGGTGACTCATAAAACTTTGTTGCTTGGAAGATCAAGTTGGAAGTCACACTAGATAACAATGATGTTTTGGAATATGTGGAAGGAAAAGTACCCAAGCCACTGGAAAATGCTCCTACTATTACCAAGTTAAAATATAAGAAAGGTGAGATCAAAGCTAAGAAAATTCTTATTGATTCTTTAAAAGATCATTTTCTTACTTATGTTGGAAAATTGAAGAAGTTTAAGGATATCTTTGATAACTTGGTTGGGATGTATGAGGCAAACAATCTAAATCGCATCCTTTCCTTGAAGAATCAACTCAAGGACATCAAGATGAATAAGGGGGAATCTGTGCAACCCTATGTCATGAGGATATCCCAATTAAGGGATCAATTGTAAATAGCTGGTGAGCCTATATCTTATAGAGAGATGGTGTTGATCACTCTTCAAAGTCTTCCTGTTTTTTGGGAAACCTTTATTACCATGATAAGAAAAAATGACAAATTTTTTACATTTGATGAGTTGGTTGGCAAATGTACTCAAGAATAATCCAAGATTATCTCAAGAGGGGGGATTCAAAATCATGAAGAAGGTTATCCATCTGAATTTGTTGCTTGAGACAAGAAAAGGAAAGGAAGAGGAGGACCATATAATTCAAGGAAGCCTGCTCCAACATCTAGGGACTCTGATAGAAGATCAAGAAGGGGCATGGATATGTCAAATATTGAATGCTATAATTGTTACAGTTATGGTCACTGTGCTCAATATTGTCTTAAAAAGATGAATGCTCCAAGGTCCAACTACAACAACAATCATGGCTTCAATAACAACAGGTTCAATGTTAGAAGAAGAAGATATGCTCCTGATGATCATGAAGAAGCCCATCATCCTCAAAATAGATCAAGGAAATCCAGGTATTGAAATAATGTTGTTTCCAATCAATCTAAATATATTCTTATTTCTGCTCTTTCTATTTCTTCTCCTCCAAATTTGCGTGATATCTTATTGGTAGATAGTGGGATTTCTAAACACTTCTTTGGATACAAGGAATTCCTCTCTAATTTGGTTGAGAGGGATACCAATCTAAACATCATCCTTGGAGATAAATCCACATAACCTCTGAAGGGATTTGGTTTTGTTAAATTTCATTTGGATTCTCGGGAATATGTTCTTCTTCATGATGTTATGTATGTTTCAAGATTAAATAAGAACTTCGTACTATATCTACCTTGGAAGATAAAGGGATGAGAGTTTCCTTCATAAGAGGAAAGGTACTCAACTTGCCTATGGAATCTCGCATGAGGGATGCTTTCACATTGGGCTCTAGCATTGAAGGACTCTATAGAGTCAATGGAAGACCACTACAAGCAATGGTTCATGTTAGAAATCATCAAAGTGAGCTATGGAATCAAATATTTTCTCATCTACATTAAGAAGCTCTGCCCAAAGTTAGAAGGATGGTTTCTGGAATGCCTAATGTTCAATCTAGATATGATGGTGTATGTCTGAGATGTGACAGTGGAAAGAATTCTAGGGGACCATTCCCCTCCAGCAAAACCAAGACCAGTGATATCCTACAACTCATTCATTCCGACTTATGTGGACACATGCTTGTGAACTCCCTTGGTGGCTACTTATATTATATAATCTTTAATGATGAATTCTCTAGGAAAGCATGGACATTATATTTAAAGCACAAGGATGAAGCATTTGTATATTCCAAGATTTCAAGGCATTGATAGAAAACCAAACAGCGAAAAGGATTAAGGTTTTTAGGTCTAACAATGGTGGAGAATATACTTAAAATGAGTTTGTTGACTTTTGCAAGAAGGTTGGAATTACGAAGGAAACTTTCATGCCCTATAGTCTTGAGGAAAATGGTGCGGTTGAAAGAAATAATAGTTCCACATAGAATCTACCCGAGCCATGTTGCATGATCAAAACTACCAAAGTTTCTTTCAAGAGAAGCCATTGATGCATCGGTCTACGTTCAAAATAGGGTTTCTCATCAAGCCCTAGGTGACAAAACTCCTGAATAAGTTTTCACAGGGGTGAAGCCCAATGTTGGATATCTGAGGATATTTGGCTGCCCCGTGTACTTTCATGTGCCAAAGGAAAAGAGGAACAAGTTAGAATCCACAAGAAATAAAGGGATGTTTGTTGGAGATTATTAAAATTATAAAGCCTTTAGAATATATATATATATGGTCAAATGAAAATCAAGTTTAGTAGGGATGTGACTTTCAATGAATATGTTTCCCTTGGAAAAGCAAGGGACCTTCATCCACCTCCTCCTATTGAGAAGACAAATGATGACATGGACCTACTAGAAGGTACTTTTGTGCTGGAATTTGTGAAGGATATTGTTGATGATCCCATGGAGCCTATGGACCCTTGTATCCTCCTCCATGTTATCCCCCTCCCAAGAAGATATTGTTGGCGAAAAAGGGTGACTTCTGGGCAAGACCCAGGTTCAGGCTCGGGGCCAACAAAATTCCGATGTATTCTAGGACAATGCTGGCATTTTCACCCTGCTCAAAGAGTGCAAGGAGTCTCACCCGAGGCGTGTCGTGACCTTACTAAGATAAGAGATAGAACCATATTACCGAAGATAAACTGCTAACAGCTATCCAGACATTACAGTCATACAGAACACACTCATTTCATATTAATTAGGAAATAAACTACCATTTAGCAGTTATCAACAAGGACATCAAAAATTTTGGAGTCATCGGTCATACATCTAAGAATCTATCTGTCATACACATCTTATAATCCACAACACGGCATTTCTCTATCATATTATATAATCAGCATAGTACATATCATACTCCACAGATTTTGGCATAATACAACATAATACATCTCAAGCTCTGTAGAGCTCCCAGGATACAAAACTCAATCTCTTTCCCAGAACAGTTCCCCACCTGAAGATCACCCAACGAAATCTCTTTTCCCTTGCTTATCTACCTCCGCCGATTGGCATTGTCAGTCTTTGCCCCTTTGCTCGGTTTTTCTGCTACGCTCCGCTATTTCCCGTCTTCTTCCGCGGTTGGATCTGCCTCAAGGAATCCCTATGTTTTTTCACTGTCCCTTGTTCCTGCCATATGTGTTGCTACATGTCTATGCTTCGACACCTGTCTGTCTATTCTCCACAACCCGCAATGGTTCCTTTCCTTTCATAATGGCTCTCTGCCACTTGTTCTTCCTGCCACTTGTTCGTTCGCAACTCAAAATTTTCTTACTCAAAATGAAGGCCCCAACAGGCCCCAACCACAAGATATTGACTCATCCCGAGTCAATTTTCTCCCATTGTTACGGTCCCCGGTTGACCATCGGCTGTTGTCTTGGGTTGATACTCTTCAGCTGTCTCCTTCTCCAACTCCATCTATCGTGACTCCCCATCCTCTAACAAAAGCCCCAACTCTGGAACCTTTTTCATGGTTTATGTTTTGAGCTCCATGAACTCACTGATCGCTTCTTGCCATGTTTTCATCACGAAGTTTGTTTGACTTACCACCTTATTGACATGCGTGGCGTCAATTGACTGAGGTAGGTCAGTAAAATTTTCACTGAACTTGGGGTCTGATTCGAAGACCAATTTTTGTATGGTCTCTGCCTTCTGTTTAACTGTTTTCCTTAGATCCCGGAGGAGCTGCTTTTTCCTCCCTAAGTTTTCTTCAATTTTTTGTATCTGTAGCTGCAGTGCATCGGCCTGATCGTATAGCAGGTTGTGGATAGCTGGATCAGTTGTTCCTTTAATCTCAACAAAGATTTTCTATAGTTGTTCTGAAACAGGTTGCGCCTTCATTGTTAGTGAATTCAAGCATTCATGGATTTTATCGAGAAGATTGTATGCTTTCGTAATGGTGTTCCCTAGTGTCTACTTTAGCTTATTCATTTGATCATGTCTCTGTGTTATCTTCTCCGCGTACACTATAGAGGGATCTTGTAGTGCGGGTCTCGCTGAGAGGGCCTGCTTTAGCTCCTGGTTTGTATTGCCCAGATTCACACATGTTGTCTTTATGTGAATGGAGTGTTCGACCACTAGGAAAGCCCACATATTCGCGGGTGCAGCTTCGACTACACTAGTGATGATCGGCCAAAGTTCTTGGAAGTTCTCAGTGATTTGGTCTAGTTGTTATTGAAGGTTGTCCCTTTCTTGTTGTAACTGATTGCGCTCATTAGTGAGTATTATAACCTATTGATTTTGTTGCTTGTACCTCTGAAGAAGGTCGTTGTGAAGGGTCCCTGCTTATCGAGTTGTTTCCTGTATGAAACTGAAAAGTTGATCGGGTCCCCAACTATGAAGATCTCCACTGTTTTTCATCTCAATACTACGATTTCTCTCTCTGAGAAGTTTCCCGTTGGTAATGGAGCGCTCGGATTGACCTTGTGGAGAGCTAGGTTGACTCAGCGGAATGGTTTGAGGTTCGGGAATATGAAAACTAGTGGACGGTAGGTGAGTGGGTAGGAATGGTTGTAATGCTAGCATCGATTATTGAAATGGATTGAGATAAGTCTCGGTGGGCATATTTCAGAAATGGGTAGATCAGTATGAATGACTAAATTTAAAAAGGTCCTCGGCTCTATCGTAGCTGAGTTAAACTTGGTTACTTGTGTCGTACTCGAGTTAACCTCTGCCTCCATGTCGATAGCCATTACTGTGCATGTGGGTATTGCATCAAAAATAGTGGCGGAAGTGGATGCAATGTGGGCCGAATGATATTTGGAAGCATTCGAGGTATGCAGTGATGAATTTTGAGTAGTTGGAGATGAGGAAGTTGGTACACTTTTTGAGGATGAAGGGTTGGATTGTGGTATGATGGTGGAGGTTTGAGTGCCTATTTCTAGTTCTTCGGTGATTGGCATTCTTGTGGTTATCTTTTGCACATGGTCCTCCTTTGTCATATCTACTACCTGATTGGACCTCAAAATTCTGGCTCTCTTCCCTTTAGGTGTTGGGATAGGTGGTTTGGTCACCTTACTCTTGCGAAATGGGGCGATGGTTGGCTGCGAATGTGAATGGAAAGTGGTTAAAGGAGGAGCGGTAAGGATAGGGGTTTTTAATGATGGAAACCCTAAATTAAATGTTTGAAATTCAAAAAATTAAGGAAATGTTGTGGAATTTGCTCCAATACTTCCCATTTCCTTATTGAAATCTTGTACCTATGTATCCAGCTTCTGCATCAATGGCTGGAGTTGAAACTGTGATATCCTATGAGCTGTTTATGATGGTGTTTCTCCTGGTAGAGGGTGCGGAAGCATAGCGTCAAAATACTATTTGCGCCCCCCTTCTCTTATTTCTCCTACTACTGCCAAACAAGAGGAAACTTCAGTGTGGAAATCTTCCTCCGTCAGTTGAAATCTCAATGGTTTCTTATGGAAAGTGTCAGCTACAACACATTCGGGTCTAATCCATGTGTTGTTGTGTGACACGTTGAACCATACTTAGCGAGAGTACTTGTCTAGCAGAGTTTTAGGGATTCTTTGTTGTGCTTTGACAACATTTAGCATCAGTTGTAACTAATTAATTTTCCCTGGCTCCCTTCGTGGCTACAATCGTGTGGTTAGTTACTCGGATGAGGTGGACTCTGACTTTGCGGGCGATGGCTTCGAAAGTTGGGCGGACATGATGGCTAATAATTGTTGCTTGATGTGGAAACTTTATTACGGAATTGTATTACTAATTATGGAAAAAAAAAATCCAAAATTTGGCTAACACTACTGACTGACAGCTTCATGATGGATCATTATGACTGAGTGATGGCTAACATGCATGGTCATACAATCACTGCAACCCCCCACCCCCCCCCCTCTTACCACAATTGGTTGTGGTATGGTCCCCAAGCCGCAACAGGTGGTGATTGAGTGTAAGCGACATGCGATTGAGTGTGCGCGACATATACCTTATTTTATTGAGACTCCTACCTTATCACCAGGAACTGACCTATTTTATTAAATTGACTAACTTTCTAACCTATTGACTCGTCTTGGTTGTGAGAGATTTATTGACTTATAACCTACTAACTCCTCGTGGGTGCGAGATTTATTGAAATTAAAAATTTCTTATTCATTCATGGTAGGGTTTCAGGCGTGCGCCATTCACCCATCCTAATAGTATTTCTCCATCTTGAGTCGCGGATATCTATGACGTAGAATGGTCCCATCCAATGCATTTGGAGTTTCCCTGGAAATGTAACGTATCCCCAAATGGGGTATTTTACTAAATTTGAATTTACTTAAGCAAGAAATTATGACGTAAAATCAACATGCATTTAATAGAAGATTTTCATGTAAAATAAAAACACATAAATGCGCAATCCAATACCACATAGAGCAGTGTTGGAAATACTGAGAGGGGGGGTGAATCAGTATTCCCTTCAATTATAGCATTAGTTAATCTTCAATTATTATCAGTGTTTGTACAATGATAGTAGTAAACAAGAGGAACACAAATGCACACATTTTTTAAGGTGGAAACCCACTCAGGGACAAAAACCACCTAATGCTTTTCTAATAATTCTTTAATATTCAACTCCAATTGAAAATAAAGCTCCAACTTCCTAGAATCTAGAAAAGCATTCTTCTCCAGCTCCCACTGGATGGATGCTCCAACACCCGAGATTATTTAGTAGTCAACTGAATGAATGCCCCAACACCCAATGAGCTAAAACTCACCCTAGCACCACCCTACCACCCTATAGAAGAATAAAAGAAGAATGGACTCCCGTACCAGGGAAAATGGTCCACTTTACAATGATATAGAATGATACAGAAGAAGAAGATATACTAGACCATAACCCCAACTTTGACACAACCACCTAATGATGATCCTAGACCTCCCAACACTGCCTCTTCAACCCTTGGCAGATAGACACTAGTACAATTTGTACAATAATGTATTTACAATGACTAAGTACAACGATACCTTTACAATGATTGTATGCAGTGCTGCCCACTTGAAGACTTCATATGATGAACTTCTTACTGCTATTATGCACCTTGGTTGTTTCTCTTGTCATGCTACCCTCTTACGAACCTTGCTTTCTTTTAACGCAAAGTTTGGTCCTTTGCAACCCTTGACAACACATGATCTAGATTTTTTCCTTCTAGGAGCTCAATATTGAATCTGATGTATCTCTGTTATTTCAGATCCTAAATATCTGATTTTTGGTCCTGTAGTAGTCCTCTGAGTCATATTTCCAATGCCATAGGTCTGACCCAATTTGGATTCTTGAAGAGAGAGTTATACCCAATCTCTCACAATG
Organism: Pinus albicaulis; assembly: GCA_034641835.2. Classification (NCBI taxonomy): domain Eukaryota; kingdom Viridiplantae; phylum Streptophyta; class Pinopsida; order Pinales; family Pinaceae; genus Pinus; species Pinus albicaulis. The sequence continues at coordinate 487,215,515 of CM076573.1, forward strand.
CCTTAATTATGGACTGTTTCAGCATAGTGCACTTGTACGGAGTGCCACGTGTCATTGTTTCTTCATTTGTTTCTGAAATTTATAGAGCGAAAATTAAAGACTGTGCACTATCTATCACTTTTTATGACATTCCAATACGATACTCAGAGAGAGAGTTATGACGAATTTACCAAGGTCACTTCTTTGAGATGAATTTCAGGAGCCTACAAAAACCCTGACTTACATAGATCATATCTCCAAATATGTTGCGTACCTTGCTCTGAAATTTTACTGTAGCTTCCTCAGGATTTTAGCTTCGCCTCATAAAAATTTCTGCTTCTGAACCTTCGTAGAAAAAGCGTTAGACTGAAAATTCCACGATGACCTGTTTCAGATGGTTGAATCCCTTACATAAGGAGGAAATGAAGATCACAATTTATATGAATGCTTAAGTTGAGAGGGGCTTCAACAAGTGAACGTGGGAGGGATTTTAGGAGCTTAAAAAATATTAATTATGACTTTTCAATGACCCATACCCCAACCCCATGGGGTTTTAGCCCACTAACTGGGGGTACAAACTTCAAACATGAATATCTCTCAAACCGTGAAGAATTACATGGCGTGCCATATATCAACGGAAACATATCGACAAGTAGAAACCATCAAAAGAATTATTGACCCAGAATATATTAATTTGGTAGGTTAAAATTCCCATGCAATATTGGGTTAGCCCACAGTGCGCCCAGAGGTTGGCTTGTACGATGACGTTGAACGATCAACGGAAGAATATAAGCTTTTATTATAAACTGTCGGGGTTTACATATAGATGCAGCCAGTGAGATGGAAAAGGCGGCCAACAATACAATCGCTGCCTTTGCTACACGACGATGGCCTCCAGCGAAGCTGTTTGCACTCTCCCTTCGGAAAAAAGGCTACCCTTTGAATCCCACTTTCAGCTTTGTTGAAGATCTGATTGATCCTCACTCCAATATCCACAAAACTCTACGAAACTTTTGAATGAATTCTCCTCCAAAGAGTTGGGCGCGAAGTCAACACTCACAAATATTCACTGAGGTTTCGTCACGGGAGCTACGGTGAGAATCTGAGAACCACGTCTCACACCTCTCATACAATAAAATGATATGATCCAAAGATATCCCTCAATGGCCTCCTCCCTTTATTTTATAGATCTCTTGGAGCCTTCTAGAGCATTATTTTATTATTATTTTATTCATGGTGCACTTTTCCCTCTTATTAAAATATTCCTTTTTAATGCAGAAAAGAGTAAATCGGATACCATGTCTCCTCTAGTCACTGAAACTCATGCCCAACCATCCCATCATGTAGGTATCCTCGTCCTGGTTCCAATGAGCTATTACACTAAGGTGTTCCATCATATATTCCTCGTGGAATGCCACCTTGAGCGTAATCAGCTGAGTTAAGCCCACAAATAACTCAAATTTCTGAAAGTTGTTGGAATGCACCGGAACGAAAGCCAAACTGCTCGGATGATGGAATATATCAAGCGAATGCCACCGGACACCATGGAAACTCCTCAAAACTCCTCCAAAAAGCCCCTGAACCCGCTGATAGCACCAATCTGTACCTGTGGCTTGTCTGCTCCTAACTCTGGAAATCCAACCTAACCTTGTCGTAGGTGACACCAAAAAAAGGAATATTACAGACCTTCCACCCCAAGATTGCTTGCTCTCAAGCAATCCAAATATGTGGGCCACCCTGTTGGCTTGATGTAACTGAGACCTAATGCCTGGATCCCATACAAACCCCTGGGTGCAGCGATGCACCTGGGTCAAGACACTCGGAATAGACCCCTCAATGTCGGGATCCCAAACTGATCTCTCCCTGTGTCTGTCAACAAACAATCCTCCCAGACCCCGATGCCACCATGGCCCATCATCGCCCAAGTCCCACGGCTCGGACTGTGCATTGCCTCTGGCTATAGATGATGCCCTATGAAGTGAAGTCCGCCAACAAGCATAAATGCTCCCTGGCTCCTGCTGTGTTGTACCTCTAACTGTATAAGCTGCCCCACCAACTGCATACCAACTCATCACCTCTCTCCAATCCAAGTCCTGACTCAATCCCATGCTAATCTTGCTCTCCTGAAATCGAGATGGAGTGCTGAAGAAATGACGACCTGTACCCCACTGCCAGCTGGAATCTGTAACATCTACTATGTCTAAGGGCCCCTGCTCTGCTGTGCTCCCTACGAAGAAAATCGTACCATCAAGAGGGTACCAACTCATGATCTCCCACCAATCTATCCTGGAAGAAGAATCCAATGTAGTGTCAACTGCGTACGGAACATGCCTAGAGAGTTGTCGCCAACTCATAATCAACTCATGCTGCTCTGTCCCGTCGGCCAACGAGATCTGCCTGTAGAAGAAAGCCCCTCTCTCTATAATGGGCCAAAGTGGGCAAGATATGTTGCAAGCCCCATCGATGTACTCCTGGAGAGTGCTACTCCCTAAAAATACTGCAACTCTGCTGACTGCATGTGCATCTGTCTGTACCTCATCAGTGTGTCGGTCCAACGATGGATGCTCCACCACATTTAACGACTCGCCCCTCTCACGATCGAGAATGTAAGGCTCCTGGCATGCTAGCCCCAGTGGGGACTATCTCATCAACCTCCACCATCACCGGAAGGATGATCTGTAGCTGCTGCTTCCCTGCTAGATGACCGTACATCTGGCTACTCCTCTCCCGGTCGTCGACCCCGGGTGCCAGCCGCATATCCATCATAGACTCATTGTGAGCCTCATGTGAGCCTCCATACGGCTCTCCCCCAAAGGACATGCATGATGTGCATAGTATCCTCCTACGCTGACTCAGGCTCCATATCTTCTTGGCTGAATCATCACAAGTGACTCATCACCTAGTCTCTCCCTTAGAGTCCTTGTTGCTCACCACTGCTTGAATACAACTACGGCCTATTGTCATCATCTCTACATGGCTTGCTCTCGCTCCCCCTGATGTTCTCAGCCAGTCCCATGGACTCATCGAAGAGAGTCATCGCCCTAGCATACGAAGGAATGCCCTTCGTTGCCCTGCCTCCCTCAGTCCTTCACTCCAAGCATGAGTGATAAAGGCCCCAAGGTTCTTTGCAAATGAAGCAAAGTCCCTTCCTCCTCAGCTCATTTCTGCTGCCTGATCCACCAAACTGGAACAGCTCCTCCCTGGTCAACTGTCTCCTGAAAAGCTCAATGTTCTGCCCAACCAGCCCTTGGGCTAGTTCATAAGCAGCAAGTGAGATCAATTGCTCTCTCCTCCAAATGCTCAGCAACCTAGTCTGCAACTCTCGGCCAATGGTCTCACAATATCTCATACATGATGACAGGATGGACTGCATATGTGCTATGACGGTGTTAGAATGATGTCTCCTAACGCTGAAGAAGCATTGCAACATCTGCAGAATCAAGTCATCACAGTCAAGGTCAAACCTGATGACATACGTCTCGAATGTGGCCATACTCCATAAAGTCTCAAGCTTCTTCCCAAAGGGGGAGCCTGCACTATTGTCCAAATCCTGAAAAGTCTCTACTATCAATCTCATAATCCTCCTCATAACTTCATCATTGTATGGAGCTACAAGTGTGGTCAACTTCATGATGTTGCTAATGCACGATGCAACTGGAAGGCTAACCCCCTCACATGGTTCCTCCAAGAATTTGGGTTGTATAAGAGCAAGCATAGCAGGTTTTAGAGCCCAAATCATTTTCTTCCCTTCTTCTTGGCTTATTTTGGGCAGAATGTCATTAAGATCGTCGAGTTTGGACAAAACTCTCCATGACATCTTCATGTGTTTCAAATCTGTCCCAAGTGCAAAAATTCTGTGACCAATCCCCAATTCTCCCTGCAAAACTTTTGGTTGTTATTTTTGGAGAATGGCATAGATTCCTCTTGAAAATGGTTTGTTGTTCTGTTTAATTTTTGGTTGTGTGTCATGGTTTACTGGGGTGTTGTTGTGTTGGTTAAATAGGTGTTTTAAAAACCCCATCATTCAACACCATACAATTTGTCCCCCACAAAATTTTTGAGTTACATGGAATCTGCCTTTGATGAAAATTTTCAAACAGTTTAAGTGCATACTGAGGTAGGTAAAACTGTTCTTGATTAAGTTATCATGCTGCTATGTTTTTAGGAGCAATACTACAACCATACATTACTCTACTTAAAGGAGAAATAGCAGTGATAATGAAAAAGATGAACCTGGTATGTGTGTAGAAGTAACGCTGCCACAGGAATACCTAGCATGGTCTACTTGAGGCGATATTCCAACACTGCTATCAGTCCAGCAAGGTATAACGGTTTGACTCCAAAAGCTGATAATTTATAAGAGAATCAGTCTAGGACATGATATAGTAGAACTTTTGGGACACAACCGAACAATACTTGTCTTGGTGATGCCTTGCAACCCATTTGATCTCCCCAGAAAGGCTTGATCCTGCTATAGGTATATTTGTTGTCCACCACAAATAATGTGAATTTATGCCTTGTATAATAATTACAGTCAGCTTTTTCCTCCTCTGAAATGCATATTCTGCTACAGCTTCATACTGCTGTAATATTCTAGTTCAGAATGACTTCAAAATTACTAATGTCTCTGTCAGCGGGTACCCTCCAGCGCGTTAACTCAGTCTAATTGTGCCTTCGGCTACTTGTTCCAGGAGGCTGCCACTACTATATTATGATTACTGTTGGCTGGTCTTGTCTCTAATCACCCAAAATTTTGGTTGACCAACCCAAGAAGCATGCGAGATTATAGAAATGAAGGTGGTATGTGGATCCACTGTCACTTGGGTTTGGTTCGTGCCCCTGAATTTTAAATGCTCACTCTTCTTACGTTGTTGCGGCAATTGAATCTTTGTCTTCAAATTGTGCCGTCGCGGACTCTGCCTACTCCCACGAAATGATGCCACAGTCTTGCAATTCTCGGATAATAGCTCTGTCCACGTATTGAAAATTCCCGACGCTAACGTGCCACTGGTATATTCAGCTTTTATGTGGTCGACTGCTTTATTTTGTCCACCGCTTGTGCATAACGGTCGTATGCATTTTCTCTGTCCGCTTTATCATAGATAATGTGACGATCCTTCGACGGTTGTTTGACAAATATCACTTTCGGTTCCAATCCCACAATGTCCGACGCGTGCTCAACATTCTCCACCACTGCGGCTACAATAAACACTGAGCCCGTGTACGCATATAAGTCGTCTTCCCCGCAATCCTGATGGCACTATAGCTGCCCCTCGAATGTCTCTTGTATTCGACAGAAACCACCATGTCACGCATAAGTTTCTTTGATGGTCCGAGATAAACATGTGCCTTTCAAATCACACCAGTAACTTCAGTAGGATCGTCAAGCCAGTCTTTTGTCTCCCGGTTGGTGAAAACACCCTCTATTGTGATCCGGCCTTCAGCATTTTTCCCTTAGCTCCACGATTGCCGGAGCCTCCTGTAGATGCCCCTCGCAATGTAGCCATTATTCAAAGTCTTATCTAACTCGTAATCCTTGGCCGATTGTCCTCAGTTGCGTGCGCAACCCTCCTTCAAAATCGACCCACACATGGTGTGGCATCAATCCCACTATGCTAACGATCGCTGCCACAGATGTCTAGCTTAGTCAACGAGTGGACCACCTTCAGATTAGTGTATGGGCTTCGAGACCTTCCCACTTCGCTCTCAGCAAGCAATTTGATTTAGAGGCGAAACAAAATTAAACTCATTGATCCCACGTCAACAGCGAATTCGTTACTCGTTCCTCCTTTTTGGCAGAACTTTTGCCAATAAAATGTTTGACCTCTTCATACTAAGCAAACTTTTTTCCCAACCTTTAGCAAAGGAAATTCTTCTGCAACAAAGTGTGACCATGAAAGGTTTGGCACTCTCAAAATTAAATCCTCAAACACTTGCAATAAAATTTGCTCCGATAATAGAATAAACCCTTGAACTTGGCCTTCTCAAATCAATCCCACGGTTGAGCCAAGATCGGTGCTCTAATACCACTGTAATATCCCGGATGGGATAATTTAACTAAAAATGCAGAAAAATATTGAACTCCACATTATGCCATAAAATCAACATGCATTTAATAGAAGATTTCCATGTAAAATAAAAACACATAAAATACTGCAATCCAAAACCACATAGAACAGGAAGAATCTTAGCTTTTATTATAATTAATAACGTGGTTTACATATAGATCTGACCTAGAAAGAGCTAAGATGGAAAACTGGCCAACAATACAATCTACTGCACTGCTACACGACGATGGCCTCCAAAACTGAACTGTTGCACTCTCCCTCCGGCAACAGCTACCACTGAATCCACTGAAGCACCTGTTGAAGATCTGAATGATCCTCACTCCAATATCCCTGAAGCTTTGCAAAACTTCTGAATGAAGTCTCCTCAAAGAGAGTTGGGTTTTCGTTCAACACTCACAAATCACCCGAGGGTTTCCGTCCTGGGGCTACGGCTGAAGTAGAGAACCACGTCTCAAACCTCTCATACAAGAAAATGATATGATCCAAAGATATCCCTCAATGGCCTCCTCTCTTTCTTTTATAGATCTCTTGGAGCATTCTAGAGCATTATTTTATTCATGGTGCACTTTTCCCTCTTACTAAAATATTCCTTTTTAATGCAGAAAAGAGTAAATCGGCTACCATGTCTCCTCTCGTCACTGAAACTCATGCCCAACCGTCCCATCATGTAGGTATCCTCATCCTGGTTCCAATGAGCTATTACACTAATGTGTTCCATCATGTATTACTCCTGGAATGCCACCTTGAGCGTAATCAGCTGAGTTAAGCTCACAAATAACTCAAATTTCCGAAAGTTGTCGGAATGCACCGGAACGAAAGCCAAACTGCTCGGATGATGGAATATATCAAGCGAATTCCACCAGACACCATGGAAACTCCTCAAAACTCCTCCAAAAAGCCGCTGAGCCCGCTGATAGCACTAATCTGTACCTATGACTTGTTTGCTCCTAACTCTGGAAGTCCAACCTAATCCTGTCGTAGGTGACACCAAAAAAGGGAATATTACAAAACCAAACCTACTCTTTTTGATGAATCACCCACTAATCCATGCTCGAAAGTGTCCATGATAAGTAAACGAAAATACCCAACTACACAATGAAATGCCATACCTTCAGGTTCAACGCACCTTCAAATATATGATCATAACAAATGGGCGATGGAGCATATGGCTAGCTTAGGTGGCAGCGATAGTGTTACATTAAGCTATCTGGTTGCTGCAAGGTGTGGCTGTTGGATTCCAGCTGAGGAGAAACATTTTCCACTATGGATACTACCCATGGGTGGAGGGTAACATATAGCTCCAACTGGGACATGATGTCTTAGAATAGTGTACGAACGTACTCGAACAAGGAGGTCATCAGAACACCAACAATCTCTCTGGACCGCATACCTGTTACCTGCACATATCAAAGCCCAAGCACATGGGACAAGATGTTTTTGTCGTGTCTTATGATCACCCATGTATAATATTAGGCCATAAAATCAACAGGAAATAAATTTTACTCTAAATGCATTTAATCTATAAGCAGATATTCTAGCATGATAATATCGTATGATGTTAGTTCCAATGAGAAAAATCGGCATGCAATGCATCCTACCCTAACATACATATGTGTAATATTCCTAAATGGAAATAGAAGCATGCACTATGAACAAGTAAATTTAGCACACACCCACGAATTACAATTCTGCACAAGGAAAAATAAGTGGAAGCTGAGTCATTTTATTAATTCTGAATAAAATTGGGTACAAAATGAGTGGAACAATGCCACCTGAGCTTGTTATAGCAAGCAAAGACAAACCCAGGTGGGAGTAAGATTCCCACAAGTTGCAATGACTCAACCTAGAAAATCTCTACGCTGCCCTGGAAAATCTAGACATTGTTGTTGAAGGGAAATGGATGCATTGGCCTCAAATGTGCTCAGAAAATTTTGAAATTTTAGCTGCCACCTCTCCTCAATAAGCCCAACGAAACTCAGAAATATCTCATAGACCCAAGTGGTGGAAATGCTCCTAGAGTGAACTGCATCCTTCTCCAATAATTTATGTTGCTCGCTGCTGACTGGAATACTAATTTTTGCTAGAAATATTGCCCAAAAAATTCTGCGAAATTTACACTGGACTCTCACCATACCCACAAAAACCCATAAGTGTTTGGCAAATTTGACCGACCACCCAGGACCCCCAAATTTAAGCTTACTCCTCGCAACTGGCTGCCAAATAACTCTGTTGTTTTGGGGCACCAAAAATCCTTCAAAAATTCTACAAAATTAGGATCGGACTCCTTGATGCTAGTCCAACAAAACCCAAAAATGATTTGGGTTAATTCCAATCTCGCAGAATTACCCAAATTTGGTGTTATGCCCTCCTCTACTTGTTCTACGTCCCCCTCAAGCTACTGCTGCAAATTTGGCCCTGTTTCCAACCTTGAATAGTTGTAGAATTTTCTCCAAATTACTCCGAGAAGGTAAGAGGGAAATCCCTTCCTCAACCTTGCACAACCCATCTAACAACAGCTCCATGAAATTCTGCCCAACAAAAGACTGCGGAGGCCCTAGTTATGTCGAATTTGGTTCTCACTGGAGCAGATATCTCCAGCTCTGAAACTCTCCACAAAATCTGGTCCAATATCAAGGGACTTTCTCCTAAATTCTCCAGCTAAATTGTCCCTTGAAGACCCCTCAACCACGCAAATCGATTTCTGCCACTGCATCCTCCTAGAAGGTCGAACTAGCTGAAGTATGGTTGGAAATAACCCACAATCTCTAAGAATCTCCTCTCCAATAAGCTCTAAAAAATTTTCCTAGGGTGGCACTCTAAGTCCACCGAAGAAAGAGTTGATATTTCTGCCTAGAAATCTCCTTGTGACAAGCAGCACTAGTAGTCTTTGCTAAGCAGCTCAAGAGTACTCTAAACCAGAAATTCAATTTGTCAAAAGCCCCCAAAATGATGCCTCCTATTTATCGTGGTTACCCCCTTTCTCTCCTTGTGGGTCCTACCAATTCGACTTCCTTCTCCCTAGCTCGATTTTCCTAAGGGGTTTGAATTCCCCTTTTTGGGTGACCCCACATCCCACTACCAATTTAATCTTTCCTTTTCTCTAATGTTGGTGGGCTCCATCTCTCCAAAAATTAAGTGGGGACTCCCTCCACCCACTTTTCCCTAGTTTACATGCCAAAATATTTCCCAACACCCAATTGCAAAAATAGAAATTCATCTGAGCAAAATTAATTTAATTGGGGACATTACAATATGATACAAGGTCGAGTATCAAAAAAGGGGTGATTTGACTCAATTTGCTAGTTGTGGTCAAAGTTCATCATCAAGTTTGGTAATGTAACAGTAATCTTCACAGACCTTCCCATGAATCTTGAGAGGTGTAGGGTTTTTATCTACTAGTACCACATCCCCAACCTTGTATTCTTTTTTGGGCTTCCATTTCTTGTTTTGCTTGTGATTGGTCCTCTTAAGGATATGAACCTCTTGAGAAGGTAGAATAAGGGATGGTTCCTCGGTCTCAGGGATCTCGTAATAAGGGATGGGTCCTAGTTTTACCACGTGAGTAGGGTACATAGGTTCTTTATAAAGAGTAAAACCTGAGTTCCATCAGATTGTGGAATGGTGACATAAGATAAGTCCATTTGGAGTTGACCACATTCTTGTTATTAGAGTCTTATAAAGTTTTCTAGTGTGATCTTCCATCAAACAGTTTAATGAGACACTGTTGTAGGTGGTATTTTGTTTGAATTTTGATTCAATGGTTACTCAATGTCCAAAAAATACTCAAAGATATTTAAAGCAGCATCTTCACTTCCAAAATTAAACAAGAAGAAAAAACACCACTAAGCCAAGAAATAAGCCACAATAAATTCAGTCCTCACTGATACATTGCTTCAGAAATTGAACAGTGGTTTTCCAAGCGATCACAATCACATTTTTGCATTAACAAACCACAGTACAAATTTTCAGAGAACAAAACAACCTGGTATAAAAGATGTCCCAAGAGGCTATGCCCAAAATTTGGCTTCAGCATACAAACACAGTATTTTGAATCAGCTACAGGAAAGCATGAGAGATCTGCTTGTAAACTTGTTCACTAACAGCAGGTAGTTCTCTTCCTTTTCCAACTTATAATCTCCACCATTATTTAATGACACGTCCAGCTCATATAAGGAAGTCTGGTTCACACACATTGACTGAAACTCATGCTACTTAGGCTGATGTATACACACAGAAATGAGTGTATTAACCTCTATGTCTAGCACAAAGAAGCCCACTTGTTCTCTAATTCTGATATTAACTTTCAGTGATGGCGTCTTGTGCAACTCCACCCTTGAGAAGCACACTCAGCCAGCAATAATTAGAAGGGCATTGCAGCCCACTCACAAAGGTAAACTCGGCCCTTTATGGCCAGAATCCAACCCAAGAAATGTACAGTGGCTTGACCTCTGAAAAGTACATAAAACTTGATCCACTAGCCTCACAGCTAGCCATGCTAGCAACATTGTACCCGACCTTAGTCGTGCTATGGACCTGTCATCCAAGATATCATGGAAGATCTCATATTAAGGCAGCATCCAAATGTGCTCATCAATACTAATCCCAAACATCATCAGTTCATTCATGCAGCTACATATCATGGGAGAAATATCTCAACCTTTAAAATTAGAATGTTTCATGCAGATATTTCAAACGATTTTTGGTGGAAATTTTGAATGAAGCAGCTCAATCATGAATTTAATCATGTTCTATATGTTGAGATTTTGAGGTAGCATCGGGTGTGCTCTAGCCCTGAAATTTTGTGGAGGAGCTAAGACACATGAGACCTCCAAAACCTAGAAAGCGTTTGGAGAATTTCATCTAGTGATGAAGTTATTCTAATAATAATTTTTTTTAATGAGGACCCTAAGTCTAACGTAGGGAATTAGAAAAATTAAAGTGAATTAATTAAACACATGTGATGAGATGTTATAAGTGACGTGGACCAAGCAGTATTTTAATCTGAGCCGTCGATTAGAGATTAGATATAATATCCCAAAAGGGAAATAGACAGCAATACAAGCATACGACAATATAGAGAATGCCAGAAATAGAACATAAAGCAAATACTCATAAAAATGTCGGGAATGCTAAGCCATTTTATTAATCTGAGAATGTAATGGAATACAATAGATGATCAGAATGATAGCACCTATTCTTGCTCAAGGCAAGTGAAGAACTCTCTCAGAAAGACAAGAAATGGCTGCTATAAGAAACTGCGTCCCAGCTGTTGGAAAACTGCCGTAAAACTACTGCTGCTGGAATGGACTAAAACTAGGGGCTGATCCCCTTGCTGGAATGAGCTGAAAATCTGCAGACCACCTGTACTCACCACCCCGGACAAAACCCAGAAACCATATAAAAAATGGTCAGCCTCCGAAAATCACCAAAGAAACCCTCCTCAAGGAATTACGTTGCCTCTGCAAGGCTCAGCGCAGATGCCAAATGATAATAGCTGAAACTGTGCCACAATCTCCTCAGGAAACCTCCTACTGGCAAAGACTGATCCTCTCCTCTGGATATCAACTGAAACTCCTGCAGAAAACCCCGCACCGGAACACCTCCAAGTAGAAGTACGTCCTCTCTCCCAGGGACTGCGCAGTCACAAGAGAAGCCCAGCTCCTCAGCAAAACAACCAACCAAACCTCCCGCTAAAGACTGAAGAAATGACCTTACCCGAGCAGGCACTCGAAGTCCCTCGGGGCTAAGGGTGAGATCTCCGACCGGAGACACTCAACGCACTAAACAGTGCTGTAGACAGGCTAAACAGCCAGCGTGCTCAAGAAGACAAAAGTCTAGCTCAAATATCATCAACAACAAGAATGCCAAATGAGAAGGCTCTCCCACCTTATATAACGTTGGCCTCTCTCCAAAACCCTAGTGTGGTCTCCCTCTCCTCCACGTGCTCCTCCTCAATTTGCGCAGAAGCTCCTAGAGGCTACGTGGGCCCCCTCCTCTACGTGGTGTTGGACCCCCATGACTCCCCATAAGTTATAACGTTGTGCTACTAGGGAGATACTTTATTTTTCTTAAGTGAGTTAGAACCCTCTTTTCACTTTTATTCATTAATAAACTATAGTCGGCAAAACTATACAAAAATCAAATATTCCAATTAGCTGTTGCTAATTAGGAATATTACAGTCTCCCCCGGCAAAATGTTGCTTGCCCTCAAGCAACTGAAGTGATGGATGCTGCAAAATCTGCTCGCTCTCCCAAGTGGCATCCTCATTCAGCGAAAATTGCTTGTCCTCAAGCAAAGCTTGAACAAGCCTCCTCTCTAGCTGATGCTCCCCACCGATACTGCAAAATGTGCCTGGGTCCCACTGAAACCTCTCTGACCTCTGCATCACCCTGATACGAAGGGATATCTCAATGCCAGGATCCCAAAGTGACCTCTCACAGTACCAGCCAACCAATAATCCCCCTGGATCCCATCGCCACTGTGGCCAATAGTCGCACAAGTCCCACGGCTCGGATTGCGCACTGCCTCTAGCCATGACCAATGCTCTAAGAGGTGAAGACCACCAACAAGCATCAATGCTCCCGGGCTCCTGCTGCGCTGTACCTGTAGCTGCATATGCTACCCCTCCAACTACATACCAACTCATCATCTCTCTCCAATCCAAGTTGTGACTCAATTCCATGTTGATCCTACTCTCCTGAAATCGGGATGGAGTGCTGAAGAAATGATGTCCTGTGCCACCCTGCCAGCTGGAATCGATAACCTCTGTTATGTCCAAGGGCCCCTGCTCGACTGTGCTCCCTACGAAGAATATCGTACCATCTAGAGGGTACCAACTCATGATCTCTCGCCAGTCCATCCTGGAAGAAGAATCCAATGTAGCAATAACAACGGCATATGGAACACACCTCAAGTGTTGCCGCCAACCCGTAATCAACTCCCACTGCTCTGCCCTGTCTGCCAATGAGAGCTGCCTATAGAAGGAAACCCCTCTCTCTATAATGGGCCAAAGTGGGAAAGATATGCTGCAAGCTCCATCGATGTACTCCTGGAGAGTACTACTCACTAAAAGTACTGCAACTCGACCGACTGTATGTACATCTATCTGTATCTCATCAATGTGTCGGCCAGAAGATGAATGCTCCACCATATCCAACAGCTCTTGCTATCTACTAGCCCCCTGCATAACAATCCCATCAACCTCCAACATCTCTAGAGGATATGGATCTGCAACTGCCGTCACTGTACTCAGTGTCAATGCATCTGACTGCCCCTCCTCAATGGCTGACCCCGCGGTTAGCCACATATCCATCACCGACTCGATGTGAGCCTCCATCTGGCTCTCCCCCAAAGGACTATCATGCATGATGTGCATAGCATCCTCCTCTACTGACTCAAGCTCCATCACATATAGCTCTGACCAGATCATCACAAGTGTCTCATCGCCTAGAGCATCTCCCATAGAGTCCCCTGACTGCTCACCCTGTATACTAGAATGCAGTTGTGGTCTACTATCTCCATCTCTGCGTGACTGCTCTCGCTCCCCAGAAGCGACCTCAACTGATCCTATGGACTCATA